>PVJD01010261.1:0-55177 GCA_004026545.1 Mormoops blainvillei
CCTCCCTCCCTCCCTCCCTCCCTCCCTCCCTCCTTTCTTTCTTTCTTTCTTTCTTTCTTTCTTTCTTTCTTTCTTTCTTTCTTTCTTTCTTTCTTTCTTTCTTTCTTTCTTTCTTTCTTTCTTTCTTTCTTTCTTTCTTTCTTTCTTTCTTTCCTTTTTTCTTTCTCTCTCTATCCCTCTCTCTCTCTCTCCTTCTCTCTATTTTTATTGAGTTTATTGCTGTTTCTTGGTGACATTGGTTAACGAAACCATGCAGGCTTCAGATGCACAACTCAACAAAACATCACCTGCATAGTGCATTGTGTGTCCATCACCCCAAGTAAAGTCTCTTTATGTCCCCATTTATTTCACCTTTGCCTCCTTCCACCTCCCCCACCCACTTTCCCTCTGACTATCACCATTCTGTTGTCTGTGTCTAAGCATTTCAAATACATATAGAATGGCTTAACATTCGATTCTTATTTTCCGTACAATATGAAACGATTTTCAAAACTAACTTGTATCTTCTTGAGTGACTCTTTAAATCTGTATTTCACAGTTGCACTTTCTTATAGACCCAGCTGCCACTGGGTGGCCAAGGAAATCATGTGTTACTGGAAGGCTGTGTCAAGTAACTCTGTCATAATCACATAAGCTCTGCGCAAATATTTCTGGTCTTTCTAGCTACTTCAGCTACACTGACCAGAAGCCTCACTGATCAATGTTCTCACATCCATCATTTGATTGTTAAGTTTGCTGTATCTCTTAAGTTTCATCAGTTTTGCTCCCTGGAAGGGTCATTGTACACAGGGACATCATTTCGAGTATAAAAAAATGGCTTTAGGATAAATTGTTTATAAAAAAACAGCCTCCCAAGGGAACATGGGGTTGTTTTTGTGGGGCCTTTGTTAAAATTTGGCTTTCAAAATATCACTTTTTTTTTCTCTCAGCCTTGGAACTGTAGTGAATAGTTATATTTAATAGACCCATACTTTCTCTTTAATTCAAATACTACTATCTCAGGAAAAAAAGGTTTTATATCATAATTAATTAGCCTTTCAACCTTTCTTTCCTACGCATGTGTTATAGAAATGTGAGTCACTATGTACTGTCATGGAGGCCACAGACTGAGGGCTACCCGTTAACAGAAAATATTTTTCAAGGATCTGTTTATCCATTTTAATGGCTTTCTCTCAACACTAAGGACCCAAGGTGACTTATCTATCCTGCTCATTTAGAAGGTTTTGTGTTAATGTGGACACCCATTCCTCTTAAAAGATTTAAGAGGAATTAAGGCTGAAAATTTGTCTGTAGTTGCATAGTAACCTATAGTGTTAAATATGGTTTTGAAGAGCACTTTTTCTCACTGTTTTCCTACAGAATTTTTCTAGGGTGTTTGACCTCTCTATATCAGCACAGAATTGCCCTAGCTGACCTCTCTATATTAGCACAGAAATCCCTCACTGACTAGTCATGTGTGCACGTATATAAGCTGGTGAGCTTAATACAAGCAAAATAATCATGCAACATTCTTGCTCACTTATCCTCTCACAGGTATATTCTGAGGGACCTGGGGATTTTTATATTCCAGAAAGTGCTGTTAAGATTTCTCAAGTTCCCTTCTCCCCTCTAGAGACATGCCCCGCAGTTTCCAATATTTCAACCAGAGACACATTTGTCAAAAGAGAGTTGCTCAGATATCATCTCTACTGTTCCTCGGAAGCAAATAGTGGATAAGCCCGACTGAATAATGAGACATGCTTTTCTCCCTGGAGTCATTAGCAGAATACACTGTTCTTTTTCTCCAGCTCCATGGGTTCTATAGAACAGAACATTTGATGTAAAGTTTCTTCAGCTGTGCACTCTCATATTCAAGCCCGAGGCTATAGCATTTTTGACTGCTACAATCCAGCTGCTTTTCAGTCTGCTCTCACTAATAACTCTATTATAATATTCCCGTCTATTAAACTGAGAGTTTCTTTCCCACATAGACACTATCAAATTATCCTCCATCTTCAGTTCATGCTCATGCCTTAGTTCTTTTCGGAGAGACGGCAAACTATTGATAAGGAGGATTGAGGCTGAAGTTATTTGCCAACATTATGCCCATTGTAGCTAAATTAGAGTGTCCTATCTGCCTTCGTTTGGCTTATAGCCACCAGATGCACAGCTGGAGTCGTCCTCTCTACACCAGCCAGGGGAGTGCTGAGGATGCTTAGGGACTAGCACGCTTGCATTGTTTTTGTTTGTATTGGATGCTGAATTTATTCTTGTGAACCAGTGAGGCAGGTAAAGTTCTGATCACAGTGTTTGCAACATGCCATATTCTGAGATTAATTAAACCTCTTTCACCTGATAAAAATATCGGAAACATAAAATTGCGCTTTTGAGACACATTAGGTGACATTAAGAGTATGATGGTAGGGGTGAAATGTGTCCAAGGTGGGCCAACATGCGACATGGGCCTTTGAGACTTAATTTTGCTAATATAGCTACTCAGAGCATTTTTATAACTGAAATAGATATGTCAAAAACACAGTGACTGTTGTGGAGGCCACTTAAGGTCATATTAGAGTGAAGGTAAAAGTGAGCTGGCGAAGATTCCTGAGAACTCCGAGGCTGATGTCCTATCTGCCTTCTCAGTGTAGAAAGCTTTCCAGGGGAGGAAGTGACTGGATATTCTCTTATACTGGAAACATATGACATGTATTTTTGTCCATGAAAGCAAATAGTATATTTAGGAAACATCCAAGGCAAAACGTCTGTAGCAGATGACAGAGTCCCCAGTATGTGGGTATACACTCAACATCTTATTAACAAAAATAGCCTATAATATGTGTCACCAGCTATATTGATAATATTATTGGTTGGCCAAAAAGTCTGTTACTTTTTTTCCCATAAAATAAAAGACACATTTTTCATTTTCACCAATAACTTAATTGATTTGGATATTTTGAGTAGGTCGCCTAAATCCTGCTATTGGCTTTTAGTGGGTGGAGACCAGGGTACTGCTAAACAGCTTTCAATGCATTAGACAGCCCCACAGCAAAGACTGATTTGGTTGAAATGTTAGTAGCACCAAGAAACTTCACAAACCACTTTTGACATGTTCAATCAACCACAGCACCTTCTCCATACAGTGCACAAATCTTTTTTTGCTTTTCAGTTATGTCATGTTTTTACCTTTATTGAAATATTTTGTTACATCTTCAATATTAAAATGGCTGCACAAAAATTCACCAGCTTAATTTGTTTTTAATGCACGCTGATATGACAGCTGTCATTAAACAATCTAACAAAATTGTTCCAAAAGAAGTTAGAGACAACTAAGCACTACTAGAGCCATCTTACAGAAAAACTAAATGAACTTTTTAGCCAATGCAATATATCATTGAACTCAGATCCCAGATAAAAAGTTTCTCTTTTAAAGTATATGAGTGTGGTATTTTATGATTCTATAACAGGAGTTACATATCAGAAAGAAAGTTCTAAAGTTTTTAGAATGAAACCACAGTGAAAGTCAGGTCAAACAGAGGTGTTGATTTCCTCCCAATTAAGCCAGAAAAAAATCAGCATGACACTATGTCTTTTTAGATTTTATAGTTGATTTTCCATTGGTTAATGAGTAAGAAATGAGAAAGCAACTGATGAAAATTACTGGAGAAAAATTGTTGAAACTATATAATCAGGTTGAAGGAAATTATATGCCATGGTGAATGCTGGACAGAATGATGGGAAATAGATTCATACAAAAATGAAGTTGTTTAAGAATTTTGAGGAATATCAAAATCAAATTGTTTAAGATAAAATGCATGTGGAAGTTAAAAATGCATGAGTAAATAAGTCTTTGAATGATCATCTATTGAATATATAATGAAATAATTCTAAGTGATAAGAAAAAGTTAATTAGGACTTCTGGTCAAGACAGAGGCATATGTACATACACTTTGCCTCCTCGTGCAACCAAAAGAAAGACAACAACAAATTAAAAAACAAAAACACCCCAGAACTGTCAGAAAATCAAACTGTATGGAAGTCTGACAACCAAGGAGTTAAAGAAGAAACATTCATCCAGACAGGTAGGAGGGACGGAGATGGAGATGGAAAGCACGGGCTTAGGGGATGCAGCAAGGCAGTCGCTGGATGACCTGGTGGGCAAGATGGCAGCTGGAGGTCCCACATTTGCTTATAGATAAAGAGGGAGGAGCAACAGGAGAGTGAGACAGACCATGCCACCCAGGGTTCCAGTGAGGGAAAAGAATCCTCAAAGCCTCTGGTTATAAAAACCTGTGGAAGTTGCGGCAGTGGGAGAAACTCCCAGCCTCACAGGAGAGTTTGTTGGAGAGACCCACGGGGTCCTAGAAGGTACATGAACCCACCCACCCAGGAACCAGTACCAAAACAGCCCAGTTTTGCTTGTAGGTAAGTGGGTGAAGTGACTGAAAGCCACTGAGAGCCTACTAAGCAGCATTGTCCCCTCTCGGACCCTTCCCCACATACAGTGCCAAAACACAGCCATGTAAGTTGCCCTACTTTGGCAAATACCTAAGGCTCCACCTCTTACAATGTAACAGGTGCCAGAGAAAAAGTAACGTGTCCCAAATGAAAAAACAGATCAAAGATCCAAAAAATAGAACTAAGTGTTGAAGAGATAGTCAACCTAACAGATGCAGAGTTCAAAACACTGGTAATCAGGATGCTCACAGAAATGGTTGAGTAAGGTTGCTATATGGAGGAAAAAGTAAAGGTTATGCAAAGTGAAATAAAGCAAAATATACATGGAACCAACAGTGAAGGGAAGGAACCCAGGATTCAAATCAACAATTTGGAGCAGAAGGAAGAAATAGACATTCAACCAGAATGGAATGAAGAAACAGGAACTCAGAAAAATGAAGAGAGACTTAGGAGCCTCTGAGACAATTTTAAATGTTCCAACATCTGAATCATAGGATTACCAGAAGGAGAACAGGAAGAGCAAGAAATTGAAAACTTATTTGAACAAATATTGAAGGAGAACTTCCCCAATCTGGTAAAGAAAATAGACTTCCAGGAAGTCCAAGAAGCTCGAGCGTCCCAAAGAAGTTGGATCCATGGAAGTACACACCAAGGCACAACATAATTACATTTCACAAGATTAAAGATAAGGAGAGAGTCTTAAAAGTAGCAAGAGAAAAGTAGACAGTTACCTACAAAGGAGTTCCCATAAGACTATCAGCTGATCTCTCAAAAGAAACCTTACAGGCAGGAAGGGGCTAGAAAGAAGTATTCACAATCATGGAAGACAAGGACCTATATCTAAGATTACTCTATCCAGCAAAGCTATCATTTAGATTGGAAGGGTAGATAAAGTATTTCCCAGATTAAGTAAAGTTAAAGGAGTTCATCATCACCAAGCCCATATTATATGAAAACTTAAAGGGACTTATCTAAGAAAAAGAAGAAGATCAAAACTATGAAGAGTAAAATGACAATGAATTCACAACTATCAACAACTGAACCTAAAAATATAAACCAAAACTAAGTAAACAACTAGAACAGGAACAAAATCACAGAAATGGAGATCACATGGAGGGTTATCAGTGGGGATGGGGAGGGGGCATAATGTGGGAAAAGGTACAGGGAATAAGAAGCATAACTGGTAGGTACAAAGTAGACAAGGGAGGTTAATAGTACAGGAAATGGAGAAACCAAAGAATGTATATGCACGACCCATGGACATGAACTAAAAGGGGAGGGGATGCTGGTGGGAAGCAGGTTGCAGGGAGGAGGGGAATGAAGAGGAAGAAAAAAATGAGACAACTGTGATAGTATAATCAATAAAATATACTTAAAAGAAAAAAGAAAAACTTAATTAGGAGTACTTTTCTTTTTTAGAGTTTGATAAAATAATGTTGTACTTCATGATTAGTGGTGTTCTCTATTTTCTGAAGTAAATGTTTCATTTAATTTACCTGTTTGTCTACTTCAGCATAAAACTAACTCGTTCTAAATTTTTTGGCAAACTTAGTTGCCAAAAGGAAAAAAATGGGAAGAAAAAGAAGACACACATGGATGTAGCTGAAAACAATTGCAGAAGAAATACACTGTACTGATTGCATTTCACTTCATATAAATGGCTTTTAGTCCCAACCTATTGTCTCAATATGTAAAGAATTTTTACATTTAGACTTTTACTTTTTATCTGTCATGACTTGTAACAAGTAGCAAATTAAAAATTGTTTATCAGAGGTGTATTTCTTAAGAGTCAAGCAAACTAAAAGTATTACAGTGGACAACTCGAAAATACAACAAACAAGCCAAGCCAACATTTGGCATATAAAAACTAATCATAGTAATGCTGATTCATCAGGACAAATGCACATTTGAATCCTTTATAAAGAGTTTTGAATACATTTTGGAAATATTTTCTTCAAAAATGACTTTTTATTATAATAAAAAGAGGTAAATCTCATGTATTCTGAAAACTTCTTTAATACTCTTTCCCCAATGGTGACAAATAAACTAGTTTTTAATTTATTTAATACTTGTTAATTTAAAATATTAAAACCTTCTATGTTTTAAAAAGATATTCAATTTAGTTTGTTGGGCAAAATCATGCTCAGAAGAGAGCACCAGCAGTAGGAATAATTATTGTGGTTGTGATGAAAGATTTAATAAGATGTTAAATTTGATAGCCTGAAAAAAAGCATAAGTTGGACAGGCAAGCCAAGGATGAAATTAATAACAAAGCCAGGGAATTTCAATGCAAACTGCCAAAGTCTATACCAATTATAGCCTCATCATCACCTTTCAGAACAAGAAATGTCTACATGAAAGAACAAGAAGACAATCCAGCCCAAATTTCTCCCAAATAGCAAATTTAACCATCACAGCTTTAGTATACTAGCATGGAAATAGTGTTTCTGCTCACTCTCATAATAATTGAACTGCAACTTTAGCTTCTGTTTCTACTTTATTGCAAGTTGTTCTAAGAAAATGCAATGAAATAATTATTTTGGATTTTCTTTTACAAGACGGTGGTATATGTTGGCTTTGTTTTTAAGCGGACAGTCTTTGTGTAGGTAGACAGTTCTTCCTCAAATTTTAATAATATAAATTTATATAAACTTGTATTCACACTGTGCTTTCCAGAGCCAGCCTGAAAATAGAGTAGAAAATAGAGTTCTGCAAAAAAGTAGGTAGTTTTGCAGAGCTGTCTTAAAGAGCAGCTAGTGGAGGGTCAAATCTTTATTGACTGGCACAATCAGCGTGGACTAATCTGAGGATAATTTTATATGAAGGCAGTCTCCTGTTATCTATTCACCAATTCATTCATTTGCTCATTACTCAGCAAGATTTTCTGAATTTATACTTAAACCCTATGTCATGCTCCTTGCAGGAGGTTCCCGGAAGGATGATGCGAGAAATTTGATTAAATCATCTACCTGCAAGGAATTTCTATTTGGCTGTGATATACCTGTCAAAAGTTAATCACAATACAATATTGTTATGTCATATCTATTTGTTCCTTCATTTTTATTCCTTCATGTATTCATCCATTCCAGAATTCATTTAGGAAACAATTAATGAACATTATTGGGTTTCAAGCTTTGTATTGAATACAAAGCTTAATAAATTACATTCCATTATTTGAAGAGAAAACATTCTAGAGATAAAATTTTCAAATGAATTTAATTAAGGGGATAAAAGAAGGTAGATTCCTTGCATTATTGTTCCCAAAAGGTCTCTCATCTTTCCAAAAAAAGAATTGTTCAGTCTTGACTACTGTCATATCTCATGCAGGGCTTTCTATTGATACTGGGTTGGCCCAATGGCATGTGACTGGAAGTGATGAGCACTGAATCCAAGAGGCAACTTCGAAAGCCACTGTGTATTTCTATCAGCTTTTAGTTCTTTTTTTCTTTCCAGAAAAGAAGGTGAGTTTCCATAGAGGCTTGCCTTTAGCCTGAGTCCTAGAATAAATAAGAAATTACATGGAAAAGAGTTTAGCAACCAAAACCAGTCACAGATAGAAAATGGTTCTTATCATTTAAAAGCATGAGAAAATCAAGGGAACTATTGGTAAGAAGGATATGTTTGGAGAAAAAGATAGATTTTGGCAAAATCTAAGTGAAAGAAAACATTAAATGAGAAATTACCCTGAACAGGGAAACAAGAGTCATGCTTTTTTTGCCATTCTAAAAAAGTTAACATGTTTACTCTCAAGCAAATAGGCAATTAAAGAAAGATCTTAAACAGAGGCAAATGATTTTGAATTTTTGAAAATATTTTATGGTGTTACTATTTAAAATCTTTTGGGGACACACGTACAACACAAAGAGTTAGAGTGAGAAAGAGAGAGAGTAGAGAGAGAAGGTAATGACGGTGACTGAAGATTGTAATTTATTGAGGAAATATTATTGGAAGCCATTTAAAAATATGAATGGCTTAGTTTGTTTGGGTTGCTATAACAAAATATTACAGACCTAGTAACTTATAAACAAAAGAAATCCATAAGTTGTGATTCTGGCTTTCTGGGTACTAAAAATCCAAGATCAGGTTGCCAGCATGGTTAAGTTTGGGTAAAGGCCTCTTCTTGGTTCATAGACTGTAGATTTATCATTGTGTCCTTACTTGGTGTAAGGGACAATGGAACCCTGTGGTGTTATTTTTATAAGGGCACTAATCTTATTCATGAGGGCTCCACCCTCATGGTCCAATTGCCTCTTAAAGTCTCCAGGAGACCAGTGTTGTGAAATAAAGCTAAAAGGCAAGCATATGATTGGGTCATCAAAGACCCATTTATGCCAACAAGGATATCTGAATTTCATTCATAGACAATATGGGTGACATTGAAATACATAAAACAAGGGAATGACAGGATTCAGTTTGAATTTTTGAAAGAGTTATCCATGGAGCATGGATTGGAAGCAGACAAAGAAAAAAGTTACTACTAGGAAGACTACTTAAGGTGTTAGAGTAACAGTCCAGGTGAGGACTAGAATGAAAGCAGTGGCACTGAAAACAAAGACAATTGCATATGCGAAATATTTAAGAAGGAGGATTGACAGAACTTACCAGTTATTTGCTAAAAAGGGGTTAAAATTAAAGATGACGTCCAGATTTCATACCAGTATCTGTGTGAATGAGCTTATTAAACACAACTCGGAAGCCAGGAGATGTTTCAGGTGCTCTTTTAGGAAAAAGATAATGTGACAAGACATCAGGCTTAGCCAGAAGTCAGTAGTCAATTTCACATGAACCTCCCCCCACTCCATGGACCAGCACAACTCCTGCGAAAAGGCACCTGCCTATATTGGGAAGTCCAGGTTCAAATATTTTCTTTTACATTTGTCAGTTTTAGGGCCTTAATCTTTTGCATTTTCAGTGTCTCATCTGACAAACAGATAAGTTACACTGATCTTGTAAGGTTATATGAGAATTCAGAGACCTAATATATGTGAGAATATTTAAAGCTAACTTCCTTCCTCCCCCAGAAATATGTGGCTATTACTTACTTTAATTTTTCAGAATATTTGATATTTTATTTTACCCAGGAATATGGAAGTTTGGGCCTAGCAGTAGGAAATGGGCCCGGAAACATATATAAGAAATATCTGGGTCGGGGAGATACCCTCTCACTGCTGCTTATGTGATGTTCTTTATTGGATGGGATGACTTGCATTAAAAGTATCCGAATGGTGTGTATCATGGAAAACAATTTGCTGAGTTCTGTTGGTAAGGTTTGAAGCTTTGCATACACACTGAAATTTTCAGATCATGCTGCAGACAAAAAAATAGGGAACCAGTCAAATATTTAAATAAATTCCTCAAACTGAAACATTTTATTGGAGTCCTGATCCTGAAAATAAAAGTAAATCTCTGGGACATATATGAGTAATTATAACCAAAAGAGGCATTTATTTACCCTTAGGAAATATTAAATATAAAACATACTGAGTTATTTGTGTATATATAACATTAGTCATGTTATACCCATGACTTTTGAATTAAATATATCAAACGTAGAAACCCAGTAATTTAGAAAGTTTACTCTCTGTGCTTTGCAAAAATCTGTATACATGTTGCTCTTTTTAGGTCCTTTCTTTCTAGTAAATCATAATAGCCTCTTTTATGACCATAACCCATTTATCTTTGCAGGAAGCATTAGTAAAGCTCATCTGCATAGCATGGATGCTCCTCTGATAAGTGCTTCTTTGTGCACTGAATGTTTTAACTTTCATAAATAGAGAGAACAATTTTTCCCCTTGGGTAAAATCTATTCCATAGATTAATATACGCCCTTTCATCATTTAAATGGGCTGCAGTTAGAGATCTACGTTTATCATGCTGCTTTGGCACACGGATAGGTGGATAATACATATTTGGTTCTTTCAAAAGCAACATAGTTGTATTATTCACACCATTGCCTTTAATGAGCTGGCTCTGAGCCATCATCATCAATCCTGACATTTACGTTCCCTTCATGTTGTACCAGAGCCTTGCGATGACATAATTGTTGCTTATGTAATAAGTGCCAATGTGAAGTACATTAGCCATGAAAAACCTAATTTATAACCCAAATGGCCAGTTTGAGTATTATCTGGAAAAAAATTAGACTTCACAGTTTCAAACCCAATGCTACTTCAGGGCAGATAAAATATATGTTTAATATGTTACAACTTGGTGAAGATTACAAGGTTGATTGAAATGCCTCAAAAATAGGGATGAGGGCCATGCAGCTGAGCAATATAGGACTTGTAATTTATTTCTTTAATATAGCAGCAATTTATCAGGAGTGTCACAAATATGTGGATTGGGCTTTATTATTATTTGCACACTGCTCAGCACAAATGAATAATTCAATTCCAGGCAGAGAAAAACAGAAGAAATATTAGCAGTTATTTAACCTGACCACTTTTATGTATCAAGGAACTGCATTGTCATCAGGGTTTCTGGAGAAATTACAAAACAGCCAGCATAATTTAAATTTCAGATAAATACCAAAAGCTTTTTTTAGCATATGTATGTCCCAAACATAGCAACCTTCATGGTCATTGCATTAGTGGTCCCATGCTGCATACTAGACACGCTAGGTGAGGGTAGGTAAGGAAGATGTGATGAAGGGTTAAGATCTTGGGTTCCTTTTAATACCATGCTGTCATTTATATGAAAATTCATTCCTAAGAATTCTACATGAACATTAGTCCAGGACCCAGAAACAACTGAGAGAATAAACTATACACTGTAATTACATCATATTTTTAAATCAATCTTTATTACTTTGATTTGTGTTTATTTTTAATAAGACCAAATGTAATAACTGATTTCTCAAAAACTCTCTAGAAAATAAGTGTGCCTCAAGAAGCATAGTAAGTTCAGGAAAGACATAATGTACTACACTAGAAATTTGTTCTGGAAATAGTCCAAATGAATTGTGAGTTTGGAATACTTTCCACGGCACCAATTAAGGGAGGAATGTGTGGTGTCGAACAGCTGGCAAATTTGGTCCATTCAATCACTAGTCAGTGAAAGAGTTAATCAACCTAATTATTTGACCAAACAACTGATACATTTTGTCAGAAGAGCTTATCTGATGGTTGTACTGATACTAATCCTTGGTCTACATTCCAAGACTCTGTGTGTTGTAGCCTAGAACACATTTGCTGAACACTTTACGTAAATAAACTCACCATGAGGAAATTCCATCTCGAACTCTAGGATGTGTTTATGCATATTAGGTCATACTTGTTGGTAGAACTGGCAGAAACTGGAGGTAAGCTACATAACAGTGTTATAAAAAAGGACCCAAATTTCTACAGTCTTTCATGCTATGCTGTTTTAAAATGTTACTTTTTGTATGATATTAAATATCATAAACCTGGGATATAGCATCTATATGATATTTAATATTGTCATCATCACTAATAAGTAGACTCATTATATTTTGCCTGTGGAAACATTATATTCATGGTGCTTATAACAAAAGAATCATTGTTTTAAACCACTACGATTAAGAGGGCTTTTTTTTAGCTGAGGCTGAATGCAACCTGTCATGACTGATAGAGACACAGAGCGGCTGCAGAATGTGGATGAAAATATTTTGTGTCCAAGTGACTACTGTGCGTTCCTCACATTGGTCTAATAAACATTTGTAGGCCAGCAGTTAATTAAGACAAAAATAAAATAAAATAAAAAAACCCTGAATGATCCATAAGCTTAAAGATTTTCTTTTCTCAGGAACTTATTTCTGGCAACTTGGCTGTTATTTAATGTATTGGGTCACCAATTCCACTGAGAATAATGATCTGTGTTATTGCTCTGGTTAGGTGGGGAACGCCCATATTAGGAAATCTGTCCTACCATTGCCTTCACACTGAGAAATAGTAGGTGTAAGCTGATCTTAACCAGTTCAGGCAAGAGGTTTGGATACTGCCTATAGGACCAAGTGCAATGGATGCCTGATTGCCTTCTTGGTAAATTAGACTTACTTTCTGAAATAGCTCTTTTTGTTATAAAAATGCCCCATTTATTTCCTTTTGAAACATTTTTATCACTTCTACTCTTAAACAATTGCCTAATTTCCTGTGTTAGGGATCCTTAACTATGGAGAATAGGTCTTATATTCTCGTGGTTCATAAATGTTCTTGTTCTTTTAAAGATTTCTGGACCAAAAGACCACAAGAGCAAAAAGCATTAAACATACTCCTGTTTGTATTTATTTTAGTATTTATAAATATCATTTATCATCATTGTATCATCAATTAGTATACTGAAACACATTTGTCAAAAATGAGACCAATTTATTAAAATGCATACATTTTTAGCATCATACACAAAGAATTCAAAATAGTTTGCAGCAAATCATTTACTTAATACGTCAACTTATTTTGTACCAGGTCTTATTCTAGGTCATGGCATTTTAACAATGAATGTACCTGGTGTCAGGATGGAATGTACCTGGTGTACTAGACATGTGAGTTTTTTAAGTAATGATAATTATGCTAGAGTACGAGGAAAGATTTCAAGCTGAAGGTACTGCCAGCAGGGAATGTCCTCAGGTAAGGTGTGTGCTCAAAAGGGCTACTGGGCTGAATAAGAGCATTAATTTTAAGAGTAGGTGTAGGGGAGGGTCACAGGAAGGGAATGGGCAAAATGTTAAATATAGTCTTCATTTTTTCCAAAATTCCATCTTAGACCAGACTTCATTTTTGAGACAAATAATGAAAGCAGGTTTTGTTAGGCTTTAAAAAAATTTTTCTTTTGTTACAGGTTTGAGGCGATGGTGGTGGTTTCGGTGTTGGGGGTGTGTTTTGTGTCTAAGGACCACAGGGAATCACTCATACCACCTCCATTGCTTTGTATTGGGATTTGAGACACGGTTCCTTGCAAACAACCCAGAGCACCCCAAGGACCAAGCGCCTGCAAATCGGGGAAGTTGTCAGCAAGTGGCAGGCTGCGATTGTTAGGGATAAAATCCTAGCAATCTTTTGCCCTGTATTATTTTTAAATTAAATTTACTGGAGTGACACTTGTTAATAAAATTATATAGGTTTCAAGTTAATACAATTCTATGATATATCATCTGTATATTGCATTGTGTGCACACCACCCAAAGCTAAATCTACTTCCATCGTCAGGTATTTGACCCCCTTCACCCATTCGCTATACCTTGTTACCTCTGGAACCCAAAGGCAAGGGAATTAAAGCCAAAAATAAATAAAAGGGATTATATCAAACTAAAAAGCTTCTGCACAGCAAAAGAAACCACCACGAAACAAAAAGGCAACCAACAGAATGGGAGATGATATTTGCAAACAACTCTGACAAGGAGTTAATATCCAAAACATATAAAGAACTCCTTCAACTCAACACCAAACAAACACAATTAAAAAATGGGCAGAGGACCTGAACAGACATTTCTCTCAAGAAGACATAAAAAGTGACCAAGAGATGTATGAAAAGATGTTGAACTCTGCTAACTGTTAGGGAAATTCAAATCTTTTGTCTTTTAAATGGAAGTTGACAGGATGGACCTGGAAGGTAGTACGCTGTGTAAAATAGGTCAGACAGAAAAAGACAAATACTGTATTATCTGACCTATAAGTGGAACATAAAAAAAGCAAAATAAATGAAAAAACAAAATAAAACAGAAACAGACCCATTTAGATATGGAGAACAAGCTGATGATTACCGAAGGGAAAGGTAGGATAGGAACACGAAATATCAAGAACAGACTAGAGGTTACAGTTATCTTATACACAATAAACTTTATAGACTATCTCCCAAAGAGGGTGGATAACAGAATTTTTAAAAAAGGAGAAAAAAAGAAGAGTGGGGTTGAGAGTGGCATGAACAAAAAAATATCTTGTATTTGATATACTGAATAGATACCCAAAACAGCAAAAACATGTTTTCCTTTGTGATTAGAACATGAATGGAGTTTCGATAGCTTCATGGGGCTGAAGGAGGGGCTTGCTCAGATATTGCGGGGCTTGGTGTAGTTGCCTCAGTCAGGTTGGAGTTTTAAGATTCCTACTCAAAATACTAAGGTTGATGTAGACAGAAACTCTTAGAAAACTTTGGCTTAGCTTAAAATCATCTCAGTGCCTGAGATTAAATTGAGATTACTTCAAAATTTTCATGCCTTCAACTACCTGATATAAACATAAATGAAAATTTTTTAGAAAAATAAAACATCATGGCTAAAAATTAGTTTTAGGAACAACTCTGTAAATGTAGTGTTTGCACAAAATAACCAGCAGCATATGAAGTGATAAAACTTTATGAACAAAAACCAGCAGAAACAACAGACAATAGGGAAAGGTTCACAGGGTCTGCAGATACTGTGGTTATAAGACAAAAACTTTGGAATAAATATGTTTTCTATGTTGAAGGACTTAAGACAAGATTGAGAATTTAAGAATAAGGCTGGAAATGAAAATAAATAAATGAATAAATACATACATAAATAAATAAATTCTTTAAAATAGGTCATTGTAGAGTGTCTTTAACTCTTTGTGTCCATGTTAGCAATTTTATCAGAAAATTACCCATGGTGATTTGTTACCTGTAAATCTAGAGGCTGTCACCTTTCTATATTAGCTGTCTCTCTAATAATTTTTTCCCAGTTTTATTTCTATCTGTTTTCTCTAGCACTCTCACTGTTCATTGTGTCCCCCAGTCTTTACTGACAACTTTGTCATATAAAACCAAACCCCCAAATGTAGTGGGGTTGTCAGTTTATGTTGTTGCTGTTGTTATTTTTCCAATTAGAAAGTTTTGATCTTTTCTATTTAAGTCCAGACAGAAAGCATACATTGATTCATTTACTGATACAAACACTTTAGCGTTGTGTACTGCATTTCAGTGAGACTTTGTGCACAGTCCTAGGGACACACAGGTAAACAGGGACTCTCACAGCCTACTGTGACAACACCGGGCTCACAGCTGGACTGCTAAAGAATAGGAGGACATCAAAGACAGTTTTAGAAAGTTTCCCCTGATTATGGTATTATTTATGTGAATGATCAAATTACTTTTTTAGCCAATTCTTTAGATGCCTAAATGTCAAAGAGAATTCCTGGCATAAAACTTTGTAAGTATTGTATTTGGCCAAGTTAAATCAGTTGTGTATCTTACATTCAAGTATACTATTCTCTAATTAAATGATTAAGTAATAATGAAATTCTGAAATTATTGTGATGGGAATAAGTTAGCTTCATAATTGTTCAGGCATACAAAGTACCTTAGTATTTCTTGAAAAATTCACTAAAACCCATGCCTCCTGTATTGTTGCCTTCACTGTGATCTAAGTCAGAAATACTCATCACATTACTGTTTCTTGCATTTATTTTACTGCAGGCAGGTCTGTAGCATTTGGATGAATGTCAAAGTCCAAACAGATTTATGAGTTAATACTTAGGTTATCTCCAGTTTAAATTTGCATCTCTGCTGTTGAAAGTGAGTAACCGAATGAAAAACAAGGGGTATGGGAAAATAAAATCCTTCCTTAAGTTGTACAGACTGACACATGATAAATGTTGTGTACGAGTGTACAACTGAGCCTTTTACTTATGTAAAAATATACATAAAATTTACTGGGAATGTATTTTAGTGAAAGAGTGAGAATAAAATGTCAAAATTAAAAGAGCTTCATGTGTAATTTTTAAAAAAGAAGACTATCCAATCTCATATTTCTTACATGTGATTCTGTGGTGATCCCTTTAACAAGAAGAATGCTGATTGTTGGGGAGGCCTTTTTAAAAAAAATATGGAGTTGATTTTGAACAGCCCTCTGTTTCTGCTACTATCCAGTAATGACAGCGAAACCTCAAAGTAGCTGAAGGACCATTGGGACTTCAGTGCTTCTCTGGTGCCTGCGTTCTTTCAGATAAAAACAAATGTTGGTCTGTGTGTGCGCAGCACAGAATACCAGGTGGCTGTGGCCTCAGGATGAAGCTGGGAGGTAGAAGCATAAACAATAAGAGGATTCTGTGTACCTGTCATAGATCTGTCAGTTTCCTTTTATTGTAGGATGAGAAATACTCTTTTGTCCTGGGGCAATTGATTTAATATATCCTCACTGAGTCCAAATTGTTGTCAAGAGGGCAGTTTTGTTTCCCTTTTAATTACCTGATGAGGTGAAGTCTATTAAGAGGTGTTACAAGTTTCTGAAAGCACCTTTAATTTATCTGAAAGTTATCAATGATTTGGGATCACACAGCTCTGCTTTTCTATGAGCACCGCTGCAATTGACCAGTTGGTAGAGAAAATAAAAAATACAAGCTTTACTAGAATTAAGGTTTTTAGTAAAGTGTCTGCAATCTTGATATCTGCTTGAGCTGTTTCTTAGATTATGAGTGCTAAATTAAATTAAAGCAGTTAATAAATAAATTAAAGCAATTAATTTTCTGTGCCCTTTTTTGGTGAGACAGTACAGTGAAATGCTGAGAGAACTCCTAAATGCTTCCGGTGATGATGGTGCAACTACTGCCCGCCATTAGGTCTTCTTTGTAAATGCATGGATTTTCCTGTTTCTTCAATCTTTGTTCTCCCCCAACCAGATTTTTGACATGCCTTATCAAGTTTCATGATTTTCATGGTGCCCCTCATACAGTAGACACTTAATAAATAACTCGTAATGAATTGTTTTATAACAGTACAACAGAGGTTTAAAAGAGTGAAAACTTTGTGTAGTAGGAAGATATAAGTTCCAGTGACTGTTGTTCAGTGGTGCTTCTCAAGCTTCTTGTGGGTGGAAGACAAGTTTTTTGTTTTGTCCTAATCCATTGCAGATGAGAAAAGAAATTTTAAAAATCATACAAAATATAAGCTGATATTTTCTCATTATTCAGTGGATAAAAAAACTAATCTTTAAATTACCATAAATGTTTCTAAACACTCTCTATTTCTATACTTATTTCATTGCTACCAGGCACCAACCCACAGACCATCTATGGTCTGTAGACCACATCTGGAGCCCCACTGAATTACATCACAGGTGACTTGCTTTTATTTGTTATCAATAAAGTCAGTCATAATTTCATTGACTTTAGATGTTTATTTTACTCAAGTATAAATATGTAATATCAAGGAAAACATTCCTTAAAAATGTAATAATATTATGTGCATGCAGTGGTAGTGGGAACTTAGGTTATATTTTGATTTCTGAAGTGAAAATATTTTCTCGTTTAACAGGGTGGATAGCTGGGACTCCACCCTCTTCCATCCAGCAAGACAAATGCTGACTCTGAAACTTCCTAGGGATGAGCCTTCCTAGCACCATGGGACCTGGCTGTCCAACCAAATGGTTGGTCGTTAATGCTTCCTTTGGATTGATTTATGACAAAAAGGGGGTTGTGTGGAAGAAAAGCGGCCACACATTAACCTGACAAGCTCAGGGTAGGTCTTTGAGGCATCTTTACAAACTCAGAGAAATTAAAACTCACTAACTAAAGGGTAGGGTAGTCATGTCCTAGGCCAGTGTTTTTCCCTAACAAAGGTCAATCTTCACCTTAACTGAGCCTGTCTTTTGTCTTTTTGCATCTATGATAACACACTTTTGGAAAGTCAAAGTAACTTCCCTTTTTCCAAACCCCTTGGGCACAACCAGCAGAGGTGAGACCACAAATCCCCTCCTTGTTACTGTTATCTTGTTAATTGTTGACAGTTAACTATCCTTTACATACCTGTGTAAAAGAAGTATGCATCTATCATTTTACCTTTTATCCATTCCTAGAGGTTTCCCCACTTTGCTTTCTCTGCCTCGTAATTTATCATGTAATCCCCTTCTCTTTCTTCCTTTGATTGTAATCTATAAAGTAAGGTGCTAAACTACCATTCTTTGGAGCATTTCTCAATCTGTTGAGATTTTGCTTCCTGAAAATTGTCATCAATTTTGACTCAAACAAACTTATTGAAAATTCTTAAAAAAAAAAAATTCTCATTTTCCCTTTGCTTTTGGCTTGATATACAGAAATAAGCATATGGAATTAAAACATTGTGGCCACAAAGCAGTTTCTTGCTGCATTTGTTGCTGAGAATTCAGGGACCAGATAAATGTAAACCCTGAGGACTGACTTTTGAAATACAAACGATAAAGCATTCTTTTACCTGCATCTGTATCGTGTGGACACAGAGCAGTGTGAGGAACTCACAAATAGCAGTGAATGCTGAGTGGTAGAGGTAAGACGAGAGTTGGATACAACTTACTTTAAGATGAAAAAGGCAATAGCAAACTGAGAAAATACATAATAATGTAGGTTCCTAAATATATATAGATATAAATGCAATCTGTACTCATTAAATGTGCACATGGACAATAACTAGATAATTAATGATGTCTGAGATTTTGCTGCCTATGTTTTCTTCTATGGTTTTGGGTCTAACATTTAAGTTTTTGATTTGTTTTGAATTTATATTCTTGTGTGTGGCATAAAAAGGTAGTTTAGTTTCATTTTTCTGCACATATCTGTCTGATTTTCCCAACACCATTTATTGAATAAACTATCTTAACCCATTGTATGTACCTACTCCCTCTGTCATATTAATTGATATAAAGGCATGGGTTTATTTCTGGACTCTCTATTCTGTTCCCTTGATCTCTGTGTCTGTTCTTATGCCATTACTATACCGTTTTGATTACTATGGCCTTATAGTACAGTTTGATATTAGAAGCATGATTCCTCCAACTTTGTTCTTTCTCAGGATTACTGTTCCTATGAGAGATCTTTTTGGGTTCCATATAAATTTTTGAAATATTTGTTCTGGCTCTGTGAGATATGTCATTGGAATCTTGATAAGAATTACATTGAATCGATAGATTGCTTTGAGTCATATGGACACTTCTATGATGTTAATTCTTCCTATCCATGAACATAGTATGTGTTTCCCCTAATTGTATCTTCTTCAATTTCTTTCTTCAATGGCTTATTTCTGAGTACAGGTCTTTTACATCTTTGGTTAGGTTTATTCCTAGGTATTTTATTATTTTTGTAGTAATTGTGAATAATATTATTTTCTTAATTTCCAATTCTGTTAGTTCATTATTGGCATATAAAAATGCAATTGATTTCTGGATATTAATTTTGTATCATGCTACTGTGATGAATTCATTTATCAATTCTAGTGGTTTCTTGGTGAAATCTTTGGGTTTTTCTAAGGATAGTATCATGTCATCTGCAAAGAATGACAGCTTTTCTTTTCCTTTCCAATTTGATTGTCTTTTATTTCTTCTTATCTGATTGCTGCAGCTAAGACTTCCACTACTATGTTGTATAAAAGTATTGAAAGTGGACATCCCTGTCTTATTCCTGATCTTAAAGGGAATGCTTGTTATTTTTGCCTGTTGAGTGTGATGCTGGCAGTGGGTTTTTTATATATGGCCTTTAGAATGTTTAGGAATGTTTCCTCTAATCCCACTTTGCTGGGAGTTTTTATCATAAATGGGTGCTAGATTTTATCAAACACTTTTTTTTCATCCATTGATATAATCATGTGGTTTTTAATCCTTCATTTTGTTTATGTGGTGATTCACATTTATTGATTTGCAAATGTTGATTTGTGATTATTGCTTGTAGCAATGTTTTATCAGATATTTCCTCCCAGGCAAGGGAAACAAAAGAAAAAATAAGCAATTGGGACTACATCAAACTAATAAGTTTTTGCACAGTAAAGGAAATCATCAACACAATGAAAATACAATCCACAGAATGGAAGAACATACTTACTAATAGATCTGATAGGGGGTTAATATCCAATATTTATAAAAGGACTTACAAAACTCAACATCAAAAAAACCCCAAAAACCCAATTAAAAAGTGGGCAAAGGACCTGAATAGACACTTCTCCAAAGAGGAGATACAGATGGCCAATAGACATGTGAAAAGATGCTCAACATTACTAATCATCAGGGGAATGCAAAATAAGACCACAGTGAGATATTATATCACACCAGTCAGAATGGCTATCATCTATAAGTCAACAGACAACAAGTGCTAGTGAAGATGTGGAGAAATGGGAACAATTTTGCACTGTTGGTGGGAATGCAGATTGGTGCAGTCACTGTGGAAAGCAGTCAGGAGATATCTAAAAAAAAAAAAAAAAAGGATCTGCGTTTTGACCCAGCAGTCTCACTTCTGGAAATATATCCAAAGGAACTCAAAATTCTAATTCGAAAGAACATAAGCACCCCTATGTTCATTGCAGCATTATTTACATTCACCAAGATATGGAAGCAGCCTAAATGTCCATTAGTAGATGAGTGGATAAAATGACTATGGGACAGTTAGACAATGACTACTGTCTATGATTACTTTTTACGACTTCGCAGTCATAAAAAGGAAGAACATTTTACCCTTTGCGACAGTATGGACAGACCTGGAGAACATTATGCTAAGTGAAATAAGCCAGTCAGAGAAAGTCAAATACCATATGATTTCACTTATATGTGGAATCTAATGAACAAACTGAACTGATAAGGAAACGGGGACAGACTCATAGATGAGGAGCAGGATGACAGCTGTGAGGTGGGAGAGGTGAGGGAGAGAAGGACTGAGCAAAAAAGAAAAAGAACTCATGTACATGGAAAACTGAGTGGTGATTGCTGGAGGGAGGGGAGTATAAGGGGACTAAATAGTAGTGGAAAACTACAATGAAGTTTAAATTAAAAAGAATAAGTAAAAGCAAAAAATAAATTTATAACTTAAAAATAAGAAAATGAGCTAGGAAAACACCTTTAATTCAATTTAATGTGTAATTGTAGACAAGTTTTTTTGAATTTCCATGAAGAGTATCTACAATAAAGTAAAAAATCCCCCCATCTTTTTTTTTTTTTTTTTGGTCCTGTACTGTGTTTCACAAATGCAGGGTAGATTACAGAACTGAAGTGAAGCTATTCCTTTATAGTGATACATACATAATTCTCTCTATGTAGTACCTGGGACTTAGTGCTCTGAACTTGGACAGGAGGCAGAAATACCACATGCCTCTAGCTTTAGACCTGGCTTAATTGAGAAAAATGTAAGAGAAAAGAGAAGCCACTAGAGGTCATGAAAAAGTTAAAAGGGGCAGAGGTCCTGTGATGGAGGAGATGTAATAGTCTCTATGTTGTGTCTTATCAAAGTGGAAGACTTGGGCAGGGGCTTAGTAGTCTGCCTTCAGAAGGTGTTGGTCTGTGGACTGGTCACTGGAATGTGCAGGTCACAGGTAGGTAGGCACCAATCTGGAGTACACAGACATATGTGGGGGTTGGAGTTAAGGACAAGCACAAAGAATGATAACAAAGAATGTGTTCACCTAGGGAGGAGGGGATCCCTAATGGACATGGTGTTAGTCCTTCCTGGGTGAAGCCAGTGGATGGAACATCCAGACCCATGACTATCTACCCTCACTTAGCATAATAAGCAGCCTCTCTGGTGTGGACAAAAAAAGTCTTAGGAAGCTGCTGTCTTCATCAAATATTGACAGGCCTGGGTATTTGCCGATGAACACAGGAAGGGGCTGAGTGTTGGATGGAAGACAAGTACTGCAGTCGCCTCATGGGTAAACTCGCCGCTCCATTGACTACGGATTCTAACTCATCTTGACTGGGTAGATTCACCTGCTTTTCATTTTTAAAAACATTGTACTTGATTTTTAGGAATTTCTATCATAGCATTATCTTAGAAATTATACCATTCTCAAATTAATATTTTATTAATAGTACTTTTATCATGTGTGAACTGTGTTTGATCTTCATGTGGTAAGCAAAAAGATAAATACATGAGGGTACATCCTGTGATTACTTTCATCTTATTAACTGGTTAATGAGGCATAGTTCTTTAGTCATGTCAACTGTCATATCTCATCTTTGTAGTGGTTACCAAGAAACATTGACTTTTCTGACTGCTGTTTATATTCATTTTACCCAGAAGAGAATTCAGGAATTAGAACCATACACTCATAGATAGTGAAATCATGATATTCAAGTGGCTTAACTGAGTTTCCCTCAGGAAATTTAAATAGGGTTAAAATATTTGTGGACTCTGTTTTTATTTGATCAAATATCTAGACCAAGGGTCACAAACTCCACCCATAGGACAAATCCGGCTAGCAGCCTGTTTTTGTTAGTCAAGTTTCATGGGATTATAGCCATGTCTGTTTGTCGAAGTGTTCTCTGTGGCTGCATTAACACTACAACAACAGAGCTGGGTTGAGTAATTGTGGCAGAAACTGCGTGAACTGCAAAGACTAAAATATGAAGTAAATGGTCTTCTGCAGAAAAGAGTGCCATCCCTTAAACTAGTTGATTAACCAACCTTTAGCAAAAGCTCTAGAATTTTTGAGTAGTATGAAAAAAAATTCAGGTTTTTAACTGAATATATACAAATGATACAATTTTATCTTTATCTGAGCTAGAAGACAGAAATGAAAAAATATGAGTCACTGATTACTTTCATCTACACTGTCAATAATATTTCTACTCTACAGAGATTTAATTTTAAAAGCTAACCTATATTGGTAAATCACAATATGCCAACCACTGATTTATGTCCTTTATCTATAATTTCTTATGTAAACATCATAAAAATTCTGTCAGATACTAATATTATCTCTGACTTTACAGATAGATGTCAAAGATGTTAAAGAGCTTTTTAGATAGATAGCATGGGTAGAGCTGAATATGAACTCAGGAAATCTTGCTTTAGAATTCACGTTCTTAACCATCACACTCCTTCTATTTAGCAACAATGAAAATCTTCCTAATAGAATTTTAATATTTAAGTCCACTATTATTGCCAGTTACATGTATTAATGGTAATCTGTAAAGTTATATTTGCATTTGTTGCCATGTATTATATTATTTCTTATCATTATGTAGTCTTATTAATTTTAGCTATATGTACCCATTACTAATAATTTCATGGTCAATGGTTTATGATCTCTGTATGTATGGGAAATAGTTACTAGAGTAAGTTTTATCTTCTCTGCCAATTGTTTGAAATAGTGTAATCTAAGAGACAAATTGAGAAGACTTAACTACATAAATAACCTTGAACATTTTGCTTTGAAGATATTTTCAGTGTCTTCCTTTTGAGATAAGGGTGGGAAAAAGAAAGAGATCTAGGTTGAGGAAATGAAGTAAAAAGGTACAATTAAATAAAATTATAGGTAGGACTTTATGTAATCATTTTGTAGAAAATTATAGGGTTTCTCTATCTTGTGTAAAGAAATGTTTTACCAGAAGTGTTTCTCCAACTTTTCCTTGATAGTTATGCTGTGGCAATGTGACCTAGAATTGAGGTAATTATGGTGTAAATTTAAGCTAAAAATACACATTTACTTCAGGTATTTGGTAAGTGAGGCAAAAAGAAACGTTTGAAAATATATAGACGTCAAACCTCATTTTTTTCTTTTTTTCATTAAATATTTTATTGTTCATTATAGTTGTCCCAATTTTCCCCTCTTTGCTCTCCTCTGTCAAGCCCACCCCCCACTCCCACAGTTAATGCCCACCCTGTTGTCCAAGTCTATGGGCCATTCATACATGTTCCTTGACTAGTCCCTTCCTCTTATTTCCACCCTTATCCCCTCCCACCCCCGTCACTTTCAGTCTGTTCCTTGTTTCCATGCCTCTAGTTCTATTTTGTGTGTTTGTTTGTTTTGTTCATTAGGTTCCTCTTATAGGTGATATCATATGGTATTTGTCTTTCACCACCAAATAGGCTTATTTCATGTAGCATAATGTTCTCCAGTTCCATCCACGCTGTCATGAAGGGTAGGAGTTCCATCTTTCTTTCTGCTGTGTAGCATTCCATTGTGTAAATGTATGACAGTTTTTTGACCCACTCATTTACTGATGGGCACTTAAACTGTTTCCAGAACTTAGTGCCTGGCTTTAGAACTTGAAACTCAACATTTATTTCAGCGTCATGACTTGGTGTCATGCTTTTTAGAGGATTGTACTTCTACAAACTTCAAACTGAAGTATTTTAAAGTACTAAAATTATTAAATAACTAGGTATCTGACAGTGCTAAAATAGCTTTTAGAAGTTTTCTGAAAATTTATGACTTAAAAATAACATATATACTTAGCCTGAGTGGATAGAAAATCAGAATAACACGTCTTAGTCTCTCTTTTTCTTTTTTTGTAACTTCATGACCAAAAATTTGTCAATAGTGAACACTTTTATGTTTAGTACTATATCAATAATTTATAGATCAAAGCCTATAAATAATGTGGAGAACAGGGAATTTTAATGTTATAAGTAACCCAGGCTCTTCTTATTGAATTCTTATAAGTCTTCCCAAAGACTTTTGCAAATCCATCTCAAATTTTGGTAGCTTGCTCATTGTCAATCACATGGTGGAATCACAAAGTACTCTATTTTCCAGCTTTCCAGGTCTGTAAGAGGCAAACATTGAGTTTATGTGCCACCAATTAGTTGCACACACAGTGAGCTTTGATTGAAAAATGAGCTACCAGGAGAAACAGGTAGTAACGTGATGAACATCCAGTTTACTGAACCAGGTGTTAGGAGCGGGGTGGCAACTGCCTGACAGTATCATCCCTTAGGCAGGTTTTTGTAGAGGGGTTGTACCTTTGTCTTTGCCAGGGTCTGTGCTATAATTCTCAGAGTTGTTGCTAGGTATTCAGCCTAGAACATAACTTTCAGCCATCCATCAGTTCTGTGAGTTCCCCTCAGTTGTTTATTATTATTATTACTATTATCATTGTCTCTATTACTTTAGAACTAATTAGAGTGAATTTTGGGTGTACATATAAAGGGTAGCCTGTGCACTCTGAAACAAACAAGCAAACAAACAAACAAACAAACAAAGACAACTAAGTAGGAGCTGGAAATAAAATTCCTGGGCTAGACTACAAAGTACCAAGAGCAAGTTCGAAGTGAATTCATGGTGATGAGGACTAGATGAAGTTTCTATATTCATACTCATAGTTCTACTTTCTAACCACATGAACAATGCAATTCCTCCTTACTTGCTCTAACACCTCCATGCAAACAAAGCTCTGTTTCATCCATGTCTTCAATCTATTGACCTACAGATATCTGATTTTCTGTATTTATTTCTCTTGTTATTCAGCTCAGATTCCCTATTGCCTCACTATAATCACACTTTTGCATGTTCTTCAGTTTCTTGTCCATTTTTCCCACCAATGCACAAAACTGAATGAGTCCAGTTGTTTGTGACTTCATACTTAAACTTGTAGTTAAGAATTGCCAGAGAATAATTATAGCAAGGTTACTGATTTTTATCACTATATGCTTATAATTACTAACCTCAAATAGGACAGAAGCCACCTATGTTTTTATAGTTAATGTCTTAATTCAGTTTGTTTCATGACTATTATATCCATTTTTCCTTCTCCTAACACCCCATCCAACTCTCCTGTTGTTCTCATCTTATAGACAGTTACTTATATTCATTTCATTAAGACTATAGATATTACCAAAAAATAGCTCATTACATTTTCCCTGGTCAAATCTAAATACACCTATATGTTCTACCTGTGCACCCATCTTTTCTTTTCATGCCGAGTGCCTTCTCTTACTGGAGGGAAGTACCACCCTGAAAGACTGAGGTCCCCTGCCCTCTGGCTTCCTCCAGGACTTCACTTCTTTGGTTGTGACTATTTTCTATACCATCAGCCTCTCTTTTTCTACTGCTTCTATCATATGAAATACACCATGTTCATAACTTTTACAAAAGTTTACTTGTCTTAATTTATTCCTTCAGCTACGACATCATTACTTGGCTGCATTTAAAATGATTTTTTTGTCAAATAAATTATTACCAAGTTATCTGATCTCTATTTTCCCATAAAACGGGCTACATGAGCATCTTATGGAACTCAAGGGTAGTGAAGGAAGCCAGGTGATGTGACGGGATGGTTCTGAGAACTAGAAAACCATCAGAAACCAAGATTTCTCTCTATTGATATCTTGTTTTTTTGTGGTCTTTTTAAGTTTGCTTCTTTCTTTACATATGTTTAAATCTTTCTTCTGGATCTATAAAGCAGAAATGAGAAAATTCCTAAAAATATTTTTGTCTATTAAAATAAGTAAAACATTTGGTCTGGCCTTGTAAAGAAGAAAGCCCATATTATAGATAAACATTATGCCTTAAGGTTTCTGGAATAAGATTTGTGTGTTTCCTTTGAATGTGTCTCTAAACAAAGAGTGTCCAGATCAGGGTCAGACAGAGTTATCTATATCTTCAAAAGACTAGTTTTTACTTTCAATTTTCCAGAACTCTCTTTTCATGGATTTTCATGTAGTATATAAGCAAAAGCAAAAGCCTTTAAAGGTTCAGTGGGAAATGCACAGTACATTTCATTGAAGTGAGACATAAACTGGTGTTCAATTACAAAGATTTTTATCATCAAGATGATAAGTTAGATAAAAACATCCCACAAAGATAGCACGATCATCTTTGCTTCTAAGTTGACTCTTTATTCATTGTCAATAAATATCCTTTCATAAATCTAGTGTTCTGTTCCAACATGCAGGCTCTGTATCTAGAAAATATATGGATTCAAATTCTTGCTTTTCCACTTACAAGAAATACTGTCTTGGGGAAGTTACTTATCCCTATCATGCTTCAATTTATCCATCAGTGAAATGAAACTATATAAGAATTAAATATGCCTAGAAGAGTATTTGCTGATAAATATTATTTGCCACCATATATTTGAAAATATTTATTATGATTTTTCCATTAATTCATAATGTTTGTGGCTATAAAATTTTAGATTAACAGGACATTTCTAACAGAATATTTAGAAGATAATATTATATGCTTTTCTGGAGTTTTTGTTATTAATGAGAAGTCTATCAATGGTCAGCAGGAAATGTGCTTTTTCCTCTGGTGGATTTTATGATTTTCTTTCTTTTTTAAATAAATATATACATTGTATGATTCAATGTGGTGGTGAGGTTAATAACATCATTTTTCCCCCTTTTTTCATGTGGTAAGAAAGTTTAACATGGACACTTCTAAATTTTTAAGTGTAAAACAGGACACTGTTTACCATAGCCACTACGCTGGACAGCAGATCCCCAGAACTTGCTCCCTTTGCATGGCTGAAACTTTATATACCCACTGAACGGCAGCTGGCCTGGCAACCACCATTCTACCTTCTGCTTCTGTGAGTTTAGCTGTTTTAGATCCCTCTTGAAAGTGAGTTCATGTGGTATTCGTCCTTCTGTGACTGGCATATTTCACTTATCTTAATGTCCTCCAAATTCATTTCGTAAAAAGTAGGGTTTCTTCTTTTATAAGGCCCAATAATACCACATTTTATGTACATACCACATTTTCTTTATTCACTAATCTGTTGTTGGAAATGTGGGTTGTTTCAATATCTTGGTTATTGTGAATAATGCTGAAAAGTACATGAGAGTGCAGATATTTCATTGAGACCTTAATTTCAATTATTTTGGAAATATACCTAGACATGTAACTCCTATATTATATAGCAGGTCCATTTTTATTTTTTGGATAAATTCCTATTCTGTTTTCCATAGGCTCTAATGAGATCCTTCATTGTTTATTGCATGATACATAATAAAGCTGTCACAGAAAACATAATTCTTCTGTATTTCATTTCTAAAGCCCTATTATCTGCTGAAGAATGTGGTTAATGTCAATTACAAACAGATGAATAAGATTATCTGAAACTTTGAGAAACACAGTATTTTATGAAAAACAGGCACACATATTTGATTATCATGCTCTATATACTTGGTAAATTATATAAATACTAGGGGCCTGGACACTATGCAATAACAAAATAAAGGAGGTAGTGAGAAATGCTGCCTATGGCATTTGAAGAAGATCTCACATGGCAGAGTTTAAAATTTTATTATGTCTTCTCAGTCAAGTACTTGTCTTTTTAACATCCTGGATGACATGGAAAAGGTACACAAAGCACTTCTGCCTACTGAAGTGTTTTGCTTGTCTTCAGATAAATCACTTGTATGATTGTTTGAGTTGTGAGCTGATCTGTCTTCTCGTGGAACAACTTTTCACCTGAAAAACTAATAAACTGTGGTTATTCTGATGCAAGTGTTTGGCAAGCATTTTCTGATAAATGAACAAGATGAGACTGTCACTTCAAGGAAAATAATTGGTAGTATTTGAGACCAACAATAAAACTGACTTTCAAGGAGTAATTAGAATTTTGAAAACTGTGTATTTATCACCATCAATTTCCCAAACTTAAGGACTTTTTGATGAGATCACTAATGCTGTTGACAGATGCATTTTTTGATATTGCATAATGAAATGTGTTAACATGTGGATGATATACTTAAGTGTGGGAACAGATATTTTCTAAATGACCAATGCATGATGTTACCAAAATCTCGCAGAGTAAAAGACTTCAAAAATACAAAAGCAAAAATTAAAGAAAATGAAACTATTTTGAAACCACTAATTATAATGTAGTAGAGTGCAAAAGATTAACTGATACAATTTCAAATTTCATATTGTAACTAGTAATTGTGAGTTTTGGTGTGGTAACTAAGAAGAATATCCACAATTCTGTGCTTGTCAGGAATTAAAGAGACTGCAAAAATGAAAAAGTACACTACTCTTCCCATTATATTTTTGTTTTGGGATATATAGTTTTGTTGTTATTTTGGTTAATATATAATAAGATTATTGTTATTTTTCGATTAACTAATAAATACTTAAAATTCACAGTTTTAATATTAATGCAGCAAATATTGATAATATATGTTCAAGAGTTCTTTGTGGTCTTTAATAACTTAAAAAATTATTTTTAGGGTCCTTGATACCAAATAGTTAAAAATATGATCGTTTCCAAGATTTATTGGAAAGACTACTAGTTCCTCTGCCCTCATTAACTGTGTAAATTCATTGAAATTAGAAACTACCAAATTACATTAAAAGTAATTCTTATAAACTAATGCAACCTAAGGTTATAACTGTGTTTCTTGTTCCTTTACAGATAGCCATAGAACTCATATTCTGCAATATCTTGTATTCTGGACAGGGTCAAGTTCTATGGTTCTGTTGTAAATTTTATTGCAAAATTTCAAGGTCAAGCTTCACTAACTTGTGGCTTATTCGATGATGTGATGTTATATGAAAGTAAGACAAGTGGTGTATCTTAAACACATGATTGTTAGTTTTAGGATAATATTCCTACATATGTTAGAAATATAATGAGGATGTGGTTATAGGTCAAAAAAAGTTAGTTAGGAATATAAGGAAATGCAGAAAAGTAAGCAAACTAGGCATGAAAAATAGTACTTTTTTCTTTGAATCTTATTTGAGATTCACAAAAAAGAGTATCAATTTATAAAATATATGTAATGAATCAAGTTGGATATTATACCAGTAAATTCAGAACCAAACAAAAATTATGAAAAGATAAATATGTAAATTGATCAATTGGTTCAGCACAAAAATCACATAAATTATTAGAGGCTGATAAAGCAATATGCAGAATAATTCTTTCAATCCAAGATATTTTGGTTAGTGAAATGAAGAAATAAATCATTCTATATTAAAGAATATATAGTAATTTTCTTCTGCTGTCATGGAAACAACAAAAATATATATTGCAAGCATGACTATAACATTTGCTTAAAAAGAATCATTTTTCAGAGACTAAAACTATAATTGATTTAAAAAAATCCACCAGGCAAACTTAGAGTAAAAATGTAGAAGGAGGCAATCATGATGGATGGTTGTGATATGCCTTCCATTAGATCTGTATTTGATATAACAGAGATAAGAGTGGACATTTCTCTTCCTAATATTGTTTATTTTCATTTTACCTCTTGCTTGTGCAGCGTACACCAATTTGTGAGTTCAACAGGAAGCTTTGTATATGGGTTTCAGTGTGAAAAGCTTATACTTTTCTATTTTTAGCACGTTTGACCTAGCAGCATGTTACTTAGCCTGCAAAGAGAAAACAGTGGTGAGCTAGACAGATGATGCTTGTATCAATGTCCTCCAGCTAAAAAACCATCAGGAACACACCTGCAGTTGAACAAGTTGGTTTATTACAAATTGAAGCCAGAGAGAGCACACGGCCATGGAAAACTGTGCAGTATCTCAGTAAGAAGGCGTTAGCAGGATTTGGGCTTGTGTTAGATGATTCAGAAAGAGTTTAAAGAACTAGAGCTTTGCCATGATGACTGAGTATCTTAATAAACTTTAGAAAAAAGGAAGATGAGACTGAGACTTGATCTGTAATGAAAAAGCAAATAGCAGTCACACAGGGAGACGTTTGGTCATTTTGTCATGATGTTTTTGTGTTGCCTGTGTTCAGACATCATTATGGAAGGGTCATGTTTTTCTTGACTCGCCAGTCACAAGGTGGTCTTGTTTGGTACTGATATTCTGTGAAGTTGTTTATGTTCAAGAGGGGAACACTGACACTTACCTGTGGGTCACAGAGAAGCTTGCAGCACCATCAAGACCTAGCTGATTTATAGATTCAACTTTCTTGCATAACCAAAGGTATGGATAGCCATTGATCATGTTCCACTTAATTTAGTTTTTGTTTTCTTTTTTTTAAAATTTCTACTACACTGGAAATTTTTAACTTACAATTTTTGTCTTTATCCCCTTCATGTAGTACTGGAATTTTAGATAGCATGGGTTTGGGATATGAAAAAATGGATCAGTGAAGGCTACTTTTAAAATTTCCATCACATATTGAGGCAGTGGATAGTCAGGATCTAAGGTTAGTAAGTTACAGTTAAAAGTAAAAGTAAGTAAAGTATAGTAAGTTAAAGATTTCACAGAGGTATTTATACATTCTTGGCTGGCATTCAGTTAACAATGGGCAGAAGTTTTATATAAAAATGATTCTCAGAAAGAGCTGCCACGTTATTGAATGTGGTAGAAACTATGACTAGAAGAATTCAAAGAAGGGAGCAGAAGATTTGGGGGCCACTGAGCTTAATCATTCACTAACCCAACTCTTCCTACCCAGAGCCCATCCTTCCATCTGCCATGACTGTCTGCTCTAGAGGGACAGACTTACAATTTAAAAAGAAGACATGTCTTCCTAGGCAACTAACATCTATGTTGTTGGAGACTTTTAGGAAGCAACTTATTGTGGGAATGAATGTTGATTTCACTGCTTTCAGGAAAACAGTCTATTCCTCACATTCCACACTCCCACTCTTCAACCAGGGATTTATCATAGAACAATGCTGTCTTTCTCTTATCAAAATAACCTGGTCTTGGAGTATTAAGCTTTGTAATTTTGGTGTTAATGTTAATGTTTATGCATTTTGTTCTTTCATTCTTAGCAACAAGGACTTTTTAATCACAATAGAAACAACCAAGTTTATGCATTTGTCCATTTACCAAATACTTTTTTAGTGTTTGCTTTGGCCTTCCCTAAGTAATGAGAATAAAGGGGTGACTTGACAGGGCTTTAAATTAAGTGGAACATGATCAATGGCTAAGAGATCCCTCTCTTAGGGAATCTAGATCAACTTTAGAATGAAGTTATTTCTTTTTGATAAAAAAGAACAGTGAAAACCAACTTCCACAACAGCCAGGTTTCTAAAATGTAGATTTTTTAAAGTATTTTTTTTTGATTATGCTATTATAGTTGTCCCATTTTCCTCTCTTTGGCCCTTTCCATTCTGTACCTTCTTTTTCTCCAGCAATCCCTGCCCCCTCCCCCTTAGTTCATGTCCATGGGTGCAAATTATTTGGCTTGTCTGTTTCCTATACTATTCTTAACATTCCCCCCTGTCTGTTTTTCTCCTACCAATTATGCTTCTAAATCCCCACACATTTTCCCACATTCTTCCCTCCCCCAGCTCCCACCTGATAACCCTCCAAATGATCTCCATACCTATGATTCTGTTCTGGTTCTGTTTGTTTGGTGAGTTCAAGCACAGAGAGTCCCAAACAAGTTAGACCAAAAGAGGACCACACCAAAACACATCATAATTAAAATGCCAAAGATTAAAGATAAAGACAGAATCTTAAAAGCAGCAAGAGGAAAGCAGAGAGTTACCTACAAAACAGTTCCTGTAAGACTGTCAGCTGATTTCTCAAAAGAAACATTGCAAGCTAGAAGGGACTGGTAAGAGTATTCAAAGTGATGAAAAACAAGGACATACATTACTCTATCCAGCAAAACCATCATTTAGAATGGAAGAGCAGATAAAGTGTTTCCAAGACAAGGTAAAGCTAAAGGAGTTCATCATTACCAAGCCATTATTACATGAAATGTTAAAAGGACTTATTTAAGAAAAAGATCAAAACCATGAACATTAAAAAGGCAACAAATTCACAACTATCAACAACTGAATCTAAAATGTAGATTTAAAGCAAAACTATGGACATGAAATTAGATCCCCCATTACATTATACTGAGTAAATATATTTCTCAGGACTCATCAAGAGTAAGTAGGCATAAGAAAGAATAAATAAAAAGCTTAATTTAATTAGACCTATATTTGCTTGTGTTTTTAATTCAGCTTTTGTATTATAGGTAGAGTTTCAAGTCATAATTATTACAAAATTTATGTTACATTCAAACTGGAACTGACAGCTTGATTTAAGATTTGCACAGTTAAATCAGAACGTTTAAATTAAGACAATATAGTTTTTAAGTTTGGGATTAGTTTGAGAAGGTTTTCTAATTTGGAGAATTTTTAAAAGTCACATTAGGAAAATTATAACCAAGATACACAATTTAAAGTCAAGGATAAACATTTTTTACTACAGAATGTCAACAATGAACTCAGCGATATCAGGGTTCCTCTTCTTCCTTGCATTTAACCTTGAATAAACACTCATACATACTTTGAAAAGTTTCTCAGGATTTGAGGCCTATCACTGAGAGTATAACCTGAACTAACTTGAACAGCTGGCTGGCATCTTGGACATTTCCTGTCAAGTTTGGGGCTATAAGGGAATCTCTGGGTTTTTCAATAAGTTAGAAGAGAAAAATATAGGTAGGAAACTTTGAAAATGGTTAAATTTGGTTAGAAGACCAAAAGTAATAGAAGCAGACTCGGTTCATTTTATGTTTGTTTGTTGATTTTGAAATTATTTCTTTTCATTATATTTTCTAATATTTTGATTCAGAAAAGGAAATATATACATATATATGTTTTAAATTATTAATATATGATAGATACTCATGAACTCTCAATTTATCCCAAGAACTAAAATATGTCCAACCTGTGAAGGAGGTCTTGATTATTCAGGTAAGATAAGACTAAATCTATTAAATAATAGGAAACTCAATACAGGTTTAGGAAAAAAAGAGGAGATGCTGACTGACTTTTCAAGCAAGATTAATACTAATAGAGTCAACTGATAATAAGAACACATACCATTTAAAGGACTGTTTAGCCATGAAAACAACAGTTTAGGGATGTCTTGAAAATGTATATTTTTTCCACAGATGTATCTATTTTATAATTCACACCTCATTATTTGCATTAATCTTTACTGTACTAATAAATAGCTGTGGAGATAGAATATAACAAATAGCCAATAAGCAAAAAAAAAATCCAATATAATGTAGTTGTTATTAGTCCCTGGATATGAATTTTCCAGATTTTGACTTGCCAAAGATTTCTCTGGTAATGATTTTTCTTTATGGTTTTAGAGTTCATGTATTGTCATCTTTAGGGTATAGTAAAAAGTTCATTTTTCTATTCAGTGTTTGACTATGTTGTATTTTTCCCTTTTAGTTAAACAAATTAATACTACCTTGGATGTAGGACATTGATTTTCTGGTTTACCTATTGTCAGTTACCTATATTTCAGATGGTTGGTATCTTTACCTATTTGAAATTGCTACATATTTATCAGTAGAGACAAAACAAATACACACAGAAATGTTGAAGACAGTAGTTTCTTTTCACACAGGGAGAAGCATTATTTTCTCATTACTCCCTGTTGGGTTCTTTTTTAGGCATGTTTTATTCAATTTGTGGTATTGATTACAGTCTTCATGAACTGTTTACCCATATGTTTATGTGATCAGCTTCATTAGCTGTTGCATTGTTAGTTCTCTGTGAGCTTTTATATCTATAACTATTATCTAGGAATTTCTCTGATGGGTGCTGATAACAGCTATTAAGTATGTCACAAACAACTTCAAGGTTAAAATGAATTCGCCCTACCTCTGCACAATATTTTACTTCAACATTTTCTATACTACCCACTTTCCTGACTCTTTTAATGTAGTTAGTTATCCATTTTTCTGGCTACCCAATTAACTGCAAACCTAGACTCAAGGATCATGTATTTTTATTTCTGCATCATCTACTTTGTCTAGACAGTGACTGGCAATTGGGTATGAGTCAACACAAATTGCTTAAATAAATTAATGCTTTCCTTCTATATAATGAGGTTTGTTTCTGTGTAATAAGGTTTATTAAAGAAAAGACCTATTGTTCTATGATGTGGCATCTGTCTCTTCATAGTATCCTGTGCTTTGTGTAATAAGTAAATATTTAGTGATTCAAACTGGGAAATTTTACTGCGACCTGGTCTTATAAATGAGTAGTCACTAACATCTGTATGATTTTGGTAAGTAAGGGCTTTCCTCCAAAATATTTTTTCCTTTTCTACTATTAATCTGGAACTTGAACTCGATGGTTCATGAGATGGTCTTTCAAACACAAAGCTGCAAAGAACAGAAGCTCCTTAAGTAGGTAATTGGCTAATACCCTTTAGTGGAGCTAAATAGGGACAAAATTTGGCATTTTCTTTACATCCTATTTGTTCAGTTTTGTCAAGAGAGGGCAGGAGGGGATCGAAAACAAGTCTGTATTTTATTGTGTCTGAATAGCTTTGATGCAAAGGAGTAATATGGATTATAGATAAGAGCAGATAAGCAGGCTGAATGAGATCAATTATTAGCAAAATGACTGATCACATCGAATTTAGAGAAAAGTTCCTGGAAGTTAGCTGAGGACTATCTTGGTGTGTGGTTTCCTTCAGGAACTAGGCATTCATTCTCACAGTGACCGCTTCCAGCTCATACCTCTCTAGGAACTGCCCTTGGCTGAGGGAAGCTGCTTTGCCCAAGTTTATGCCTGCTTCCTAAGGGCAACCTATATTCAATGGACTGATGTAGAAGTAAAGAGGCATGGTTTCTTGACCTCATTTGAATCAATGCCAGGACCTTCTCAGCTCCAGGGCCTCCCATAATACCCAGTTGAGTCCTTTGCTTCAAGTTCATCAGAGTTCAATCTTTCTCTCTGTCTAGTCTTACTCCTTTCACCCCTTCTTCTTTTAGAAACCACCTGCAATGCAAACTTCAGAGACTCAGCCCTGGTTTCATGGGAATCTGAAGACAGTTGTTGCCAGATGTTGACGTAGAAAGCTGACTAAAATGAGGGTTTCAAACTAGATTACCCAGTGACTGACTGGCAGTAAAAATCTTTTTTTTCCTGGAAGATGGAGCAGTGGTCATGGCATGTAGTTGTGGCACAGACACTCAGCCCTTGCTCGTGGTGACCTTTCTGCTTACAGCATAGGTAGATTTTATATGTTATTTTACTTTATGCTCATGTGTATTTTTCTCTCTTGATGTCAGGTACTATGCCTTCTTAATCTTTATTTTCCATGCAGTTACATGCCCAATGGAAAAGATTATGACATATTAATTAAAGTTAACATTGTCACTATTGTCTCCATTGCTCAAAGTCAGTTCTCTGTTTGGAAAGGATCAGTGTTCTCTTATGCAGTTTGGTATCCTTAGTCTGGTAATAGCTTCTATAATCTGGTTGCAGTCTAAATTTCCAGACGTATGCCCTACTCACTATTTCATATAATACTAATCTAGCCAAAGTAACTTATTTGTTGTTTTTTGCACATGCTTATTGATTACTTTGAGTCCTCATTTTAACCTATCTCTTGGTTTTTCTCCTCATCTATGGTTGTAAGTCAGATCTTTGCACACCCTTTCCATCAGTCATGTAACTATTCTGCTCCCCTGAAAAGAGACTGGGTGCTCAGGTTTGATGGTTCCCATTGTGTAAAAATTGGCCTATGTCTGTCTACAGGTTTCTTAACTGATTGTGTGTATCTGCACACAGAGATCGTTGGTCACCATACAGAGGAAGGAGGCTAGAATGCTATGGATTCAGTCGCTGTGCTCATGCTGTGGCTCTAGGTGTGAGCTCAGGGTCGGAGAAGTAAATCTGCCCTCTTTTTAACATGAGTTTTCCTGGAGGAATATTCAACATAAAACTGTATAAACAAATTCAGTATTTTGAACTATGTTACCAAAATATGTTTAAAGTATTTTAAAATAAATAATGGCATTGTGTAATAAAAATATAATTTTGTTCATACTATTTGATTTGGGTCAGAGGACGTATTCTGTAACTGCTTAATAGGAGAAAGAAAACAAACAGAATGAGTTAAAAGCTCAAAATATGTTTTTTTCAATCTTTAACAACTGTAATTTAATCTAAAAACTGTTCCAACTGTATAGAGGTGTGAGAAGGTTTATTAAAAGACTTAGAGTTGGATGCAAAAATAAATGTTTATTGAGCTCTTTGCAATATGTTATCTTTTCAGTTTCTGTCTCTTGGGTCTGTATTGATTATCAAGGCCTTGTACCAAGTTTTATACATTTACATATGCCCAGAAAATCTTTAAATTTTGTTGTGAAATCTACTTTAATGTATTCCGAAAGAGAACACATAAAATTGTAATGTTAAATTTTTAATGAGCGAGAACCTTCTGTAGACATGAGGAAGACAGGTGTTCCGTGCACATGGATTAGAAAAGCCTAGTCAAACCCAATTTTGATTTCATGAATGTTATTTGGAAAGATCCCAGAATAAAAGAAATAAAATCTGATGTTCCATGAATATGAAGGGCTAAAAAATGAATTTGAAAGGAGACTACTGGGGTAACTTAAACCATCTAGGTGAAAACTAAAGAATGTTATAAATATTTAGATATGTCCTCACATCTGATAAAAAAATGGATATTTGGTAACTTGGCTAATTTAACATGATGATTTTCATCAAAGTGACTCATTATCAAAGAAGATGGGAGATAGAAGTGTTGATAGATGTCATCTGGTCCAGCATTCTTAGCTCAGCGATGACAAATGTGCTACTTACTCACAACCTATGGTAGAGCCGCAATAGGGTTTAATTCCCCTGTTAGTTAAAATAGCCTCATTGCTTTCTCCGTTCAATCTCTATTACACAGTTTTTGTTACATCCTTGTATTTTGAATTAGTAAAATATTTTTGGTGACATACTAATAAGAAACCCCGAGGCCTTATTTATTACTGCCCAAGACAGATTCATGGAACTAAGGGCAGGGGTGAGCCAACTTCTCAATGGATTAGAGTTAGGGTCAGAAAAGAGTCATCGGACAAAACATCTCTATCCTTTTCTTTTGACTCTCCTCCTCTTGGCATTTGCTCCATTTGTCTCTCTCCACAGGCCAGCTTTCTCTACTCCTCCTTGCCATCATGCTTGAGTTAAGTCATCTGTAGCCGTGGCAGGGTGCGCTGTCCCAGGCCTACAGTTTATGTCGGCCACTGGCCACTACACTTAAGTGCCCCAAACTAACATTTCAGTAAGAACAAAGGGGGATAGGATTGATTTGTTCAGGTCTGCTGTGTTCTATCAGTCCAGTCATGGGAAAAATAGAAGGAACATCAGTTTTGGTTAAGGAGAGTTCCTTTAAAAAAAAATGGGTTGGAAATATATTCCAGAAATACCTGATAGAATTCAGTTTCTTTAGTTAAAAAGCATTTAACTATTTAGTTAAGTGTCTTACTATAAGTCAGGTCATAGAGGTGAGTGAAAGAGTCACTGTCCTTGGTTCCTTGGAGCTTGCATTGTAACTTAGATGGCACTAAGGTGGGTGCTGAGAGGGGTACACATGTCAATAGGATACACCCTAATTTCTAGGAGTTTACAGTTTAGTAATTTATATAAAAGTAGGAACTCAAGTCTAGAATGCTAACAGTTGAAGAGATTAAATATCCTTTATAATTTCCCTTTTATGACATTACTAAATCAAATCTATCAACATATTTGAGTATCTACTGTGTAGTATTCTAGGCACTTCATGGGATACAGAGAAAGAACAATACAGGTCCTACTGACAAGAAGATTAAGCATTGCTAATAAAATAATTGACACTGAGAACAACTATAGAGTTTAAATATATGTGATTAAATTTATGCTGGAAGCCATAAGTGCAAAAGGCTCTTGTAGAAATGACAAAATTTCTATAGGTTGGGGTCACCAAGGAAAACTATCTTCAGACATGTGAACCATCAGGTATTTGTATTTGGACAGAATTTAAATATGACAACCATTTTAGGTTCTATAATTTATAATATTCTCTAGTGATTCCTAAGAGGTGGTATATTTTTTTCCACTGGCACTAATAGAAGTATATTGATGCATTTATAATTAATCATGAGTAAATATGAACTGTAAAGACTAGGATGAGAAATGGATGACAAACATAGCAGACCTAGGATTTCAGGATTTGTGATATCCTACTTCAGTAAATATTTATCCCAATGAAATTTATTATCAGGTGTAAATTGGATTTATATCAAATTTACTGATGGATACTGGTGATTTACAAAAGGCAAGTGGCGGAGATTACTGTCACTAGTTAGTACTGAATTACCACTTATACATGAAGGAGTAAGTATTTTCCCATTGGAATAGTTGAATATAGCCTGTGGGTGTTACATAGTATTAGGATAAGATGTAGTAAGGCCAGTAGTATTTGGAGAAATTGTGAGTAAATGTGTTGAGATTAAGAATACAAATAAAGAGCACTATGACTCCATAATTATTATTTGCAAACAGCTTATATATGATGACTTATTGAAAACAAACTTCCCAAGGACTTAGTCTTTATAAAACTTTATTTAGAAAAATGTCAAATTCTCAATGCAGAAAATTAAGCACAAATCTCCTTACTTTGGAAGAAGGCTTCCTAATAATTAATATGATCATTCAGAACAGAGGTGATTTTTCTGTAAGAACATGATTTATTTATGCTGAAAACTACTGGAGGAAAATGCTTCTCTTTTATTCTTTCTGATGTGAGAGCCAGGAGAAAAGTGAACAGTGATTCTAATGCGGTTGTGAAAGGTTATTCTACCTGGATCCCACCCTCCATTCTCTCACCTCTCAATATACACCATTGTCTACAAATCATGCATTATATTTTCTTTTGGATTATGTTTTGTAATTGTCATTTTGGGGAGATTTATATTACTCCAAGGCCAAACTTCAAAACTAGCAACTTCTGTTGTCATTGTAGTGCATAATGTTTTAGAATAGGTGATTTGGTTTGAAGAAATCTTTATCAACTACATTTTCTTTTTCTTTTACCTGGAAGCATTATTAGTCTCTGCACCTCCCCCCCCCAAAAAAAAAAAAAAAAGAAATAGGAGTGACTTCTCTGAATCATCTCCAAGGAGGAAACCAACACCATTGTTTATGTTTCTCTTTGTGGGAAATGTTGCTACATGCGTGTCACAAGAGAAGAATATTGCTATGGGAGCGTAAGGCTTAGAGCCAATGGAATGTGAATCCTAGAATTAGCTGTCAAACATAGTTAATAACAGAGAAATTGCAAAAAAGAATCACAAGCTCACTGATATATTTGAAGCGGAGCCTCGAGTTCTGAGAAAGCCTTTGGTGGCTGTGTTGTTGAATGGCTTCTGCTGAGAGCCAATCTGCCCAGACCAAAGTGCAGAGTCTCACACGCAGAATAAGGTGAAATTTCCTTGCCTTCTCCGCACAGAATGAATAGAGCTGTTAGTGTATTGCAAAAAAGACAAATCAATTTTAATGAGAAACATACTCAATACAGACGGCTTGGTTATTTTTAAGTCAGGTCTCATTCTCCATCTTGAAACCTAGTGAAATCGCTTCACTGAATGTTTCATGTGTAGGTCTCCAGCTAAATGATCTATCATTCCCTTCCCCTAAGCACACACACACACACACACACATCCCATGTGCACATACACACATGCAAACAGCACATACCTATCTATATAAACACCCCCCACAAATGCACACATGTACCCTCATGCATACATATGCTGCATACATACTGATTTATCTTTTAAAACTGAAGTCTCACTGTTATGAAAGGCAGCTTCTTTTATGCATTAGGGAACCATATAGAGCTGAAATCCTACAATATCCCAGAACAACCAGCACAGAGTATTACTGAAAAACCTAGGAAAAGCTACAGTTTATACACAAGCCTAGCATGTCTCCCATAGCCCTTGACACTTCGCCATGTAACTGTTCTACTCTCCATAGGTTTGGGACCTCCATGGAGCAGTGGTTTAATCACAGTCCCTTCCAATGCTTTGGGTCAACAGAATTTCTCCCAGTGATTACATTCTGGCCTTGGGTCACTGAGGATCTTCTAATTGCCAAATGCAGCAGGCATGTTTTAACCTTTTAATTACTTAAACTCTGCAGAACTTGACAAATTGGCTACAGCCTCCTCAAAATATCTCTGCTGCTTTCTTTCTAAATCTTCTGCTTATCATCACCAAAAGAGTAGCGCGGTGGATTCTCGTGCCAGTCGGCCTAGGTCTGAAACTTGCTGTACGATTACTTCCTAGCACTCCATGTTATCGGTAACTTACTAACCCTCTCTCTACCTCAATTTCTGAGGCAAAACATTGAAAATGGTAATACTTACGATGTAAATATGACATAGCGATAATTAAATAAATAATATATGTAAAGTATCTAGTTCGATTATGATTTCCTTATAAGAATTAGAAACCTTTTTTTTTTTTCCTATCCGCAGGCGATTTATGGTTTTATTAAATAGACTGTCAGAGGATTCCCTTCCAGGTAACGTTTTGGAAATCAGATTTCGCAGGCGCCTACTTCGGGGACAAATCGAAAGAAATGCAATTACCATGATGTTCCAGGGACTCATGAGGACTAGAGGGTGCGAAATGCGCATATGATCACAGTCTTCCACAGCAAACGTGTGTTGAATATTGGTTGACTACCAGTGGTAAACAGGTCCTGAATCCAGCCTCTTGGCCTGATTATTTATTCCTTTCCAAATGATACAGTCTGTAAGGAACCCTACCTGATCGTTAATTACTTTGACTCGAGTGTGAATTTCTTGCCTAATTATTGCCTCAAAAGGAAGGCTCAGCATTCTGTGTCACTGTTACTTTGCTCCCTGGTAAGCAGAGCGCCATGCGCAGGCAGCTGGAAGTGTTCTGATTGGCCGGAGAGTGAATAGTCAAATGCCTCCTAGGGAAACACTCTTTCATTAAATTCATCACGGGGATTCTTGCCATCACTACACATACAGACAAATACTATTCTAAATTAACTCCCCAGCCAACTCTTCAGCAAAATAATAAATGATTTAAAACCATTAGTTTAAAATAACGTCTGTAGTTGTTTGCGCTTGTTGCTAGACTTCAAAGAAATGCATTCTGTGTTTAACATGGCATGGTTTCTGTCATTTAATCAGAAATATCATACTGTTTTTAAAAAAATTCCAGTTTTCTTATATGTTCCACCTCGTTTGTTACAATTAACCCTAATATGGTAGTAATGTCCTACCTTTTTTTTTCTTTTAATGCACAGTTGGGATGTACAAATCTTACCTCCCTTCCACTTATACTTCCTATCTGGGATAACTTGTCTGTTAACTTTTCTCCAACTCATTACCCAAACTCAGCTTTTTTCTTTTTATTAAGAACATAATTTAACAACTTCTCACAACTGCACCCAGAACTAAAACAGTTTATTTTATTTATGAAATAAATTTTTGGTATTTTGAACCAATTAACCAAATTGTAATAAATACTTCTATTGTCCAGTGTTCCATATATCTTATAAACTAGGACATTTTCCTTAATATAAATCTATACATCCAAGCACTCCTATCAAATTTATAAAAAAAGAGTGCAAAAGAGACCAAAAAATTAAATGGCTTTATTATAATAAGAAATGTATAGAGAATGAAAGATTTGTGCAGATATCCACATGATAAGTTTTTGAATAATGATGAAAATCAGGTCTGCATTCTATGGATCTAGTAAAGAAGAGTAAAATAAACTGAAGAGATTAAGTATTCATATTATCAACCTTACAAAAGATTGAGAAATTCTCATAAAACTTTAAACTTTAAATTTTTCTGTATAGACCTAGAGAAAGAATTTGGAAATACTTCCTGTTTTGACAAAAAAGTAAAGATATTATACAAAGCAATGAAGTAATATGTAAAGAAAACCACTTTTGAAATATTTTATTATTTTTATGACTTTTAATTAGAAGTTTCCTTTTATTCTCTTTGTTATTCCAGAGAGTAATACTCAGGTGCACCTTGAATCCACATCTTTTCAAAATTCTATGCGACAAAATGGGAAGTTCAAATTAAGCACATTTGCTGCAGAATGAAATACGATGTTTGTCTTGAGTAGAAGTATTGTTCAGTTGTGTTTTCAGTTATGCTAGCTGGTCTTTTTATGAAACACATTTTTATTTTAAACAGTGACTGACAGGGAATATCATTTTTATTTCAAAGGACTTGCCGATCCACCAATTATTTAGACTTGGGTATTTGAAAGATATTTTCTTGAAATTATCAACTAAGTAAGATTGCCACTTCAGGGACAACAACTGATAGTATTTGCAGCCAATGATTATAATGGACATTTCAAGTGAACATTAGAATTTTTGAAAGCATATTTTCATCACCATGAGCTTGAGATGTTACTGATTCGTAAAGGTTTTCCTGATGGGATCATTGGTGATATTAACAAATGTGGTCTTGATATCATATAATGAAATGTGTCAACATTTAAATTATCTGCATAATTCAGGGAACCAACATATTCCAAATGACCAATAAAAATATGTAACAAAGTCATACATGGGTAAATGATCCATTCGTATTTCAAGAAAATGAATTTTAATGTAACAAGTTACAAAAATACATCTTTCAAATTCAGATTCTATATTTCAGTGAGCCTTTAAGAAACCATTTGTGAAACATTGTTGTAGAAACAAAGAATAATATCCACAATTGTCTAAAAGTTATTTTTTAAATCTTCTTTTTCCAGCTACATATATGTAGGAGGCAAAATATGAAACATAGAAGCAGATATGAAAACCCTGTTGTTGTAGTCTGTTAAGCTAGACATGAAAGAATGTGCAAAACTGTAAGATGATTCCCCTCTTCTTTCTCTTTTGTTTTGAGGGTGGATCTAGTAAAACATAGTAATTTTTAGCAAGTATATATTATTTATGTTAACATGAAATATATTATTGCTGTTTATTTTTGTTTTTTAATATTATTTTTATTGTACTTTTTTCATTACTGTTTAATTCCATTATATCTCCCTCTCCCCTGCAATCACCACACTTTTATCCATGTCCATGATTCCTTTTTCCTTTTTGCTCAATCCCTCCATTCCCTAACCTCCCCACAATGAATAAATAAATACATATTAAATTTCTCAATTTTAATTTTGACTATGGTAGATATCAATATCAATAACACACATAAACAAAAGCCCTTTTAGGTACTTAATTATCAATTTTTTTTGGCTTTAATTAATCCCTTCATTTTGGCTTCCAAACACATATATGTAGCACAAATACAAACATAAAAAAACCTAACACACACAAAAAAGAGATCTGACATTTTCTAGTACTCCTACCATTTCAAAATGGGTGAGTTGCCCTTTGACATGGGGCTTTGAATCTAAAACACTTGGTGTCTTCTTCACTTTGTTTATTTTAAAAAATTTAATCCATGATCTTTTTCCTACTCCCAGTAAATAAAAGCTATTTGAAGTTTCATAGTACTATTTCTGACATTTTTCACTACTTTTCTGTTGTAAATAGGCTTCAGTGTGTTTTAATGTTATGAAGTGTTCCTGAGACCAAAAAAAAATTTTAGAACAGATAAGGTAAGTTGCATTTCTATATTATTAGATTACTTTAAGGATATTTTATTAAAGAATATATAAACATTTTTTTCTCAAATGTCTACTTTTAAAAGTGATTCCAACTATTTTGGGGGGTTAGGACTGGGGTCCCAGAGGACAAAGAATGAATAAACTTGTTTGTATCAATGAATTCATTTGTCTCAAAGAGCATTCAGCTATAGGTGATGTATATTATCTCTCACATAAAATTTCTTTAAAATGAAGAAACAAAAAAATCACACATCATGTAAGGTTGTATTTCCAAACCTCTTTATCCTGACCCAAACTTGCTAACTGCTGTACAATTTCAGTGAAGTTGCACACATGAGATCTTGTAAGAGTGGATGTAGATGACACTTGGCATCAAATCACGCTATCTTCTAACTTCATGATAAATCAAACAGCAACATTTTCTTAATTAAAAGCACTATTTAGTTTCATAAAGAAGTAATTTATCAAACAGCACTTCAGTAAACTTTTTAATAAATGTCAAAATCTGTTACCTAAAATATAAAATCTGTAGGCACTCCCATCTGATTTTCTGGTCTACACTGTATTGTAATGCATAGTTCTCCTGCTCAAATTTCAGGGTTAGGAGTAAAATCAATGACTTGCAAGATGTGTTTTTATCTAACAGACAGATATAACACTGCTGGCTACTTATTGGTAAGTATCCAAAGAAATCAGTTAGTAGGTAAACTTTAGCAGAGGGCAAGTTTGTTTCATCGGAACCAAAAAGGTAAACTTGATGGTATCTGGGAGCAGTGATAGGAAACCTAGCACGTAATCTTAGTGCAAGAAAATCACCATATAAATTGGGGTAGCTTAAATTTATCTTTAAAGGTATTCCTCTTAGAAGCATACTCAAATTTAATCAAATTCAATGTACCTACTTGTGGATTTCATTTTAAACATTAATTAGAATAGCATTTTCAAAAAGTTCAAATTTGAATACTTTAAATGTCATGTAGAATAATACTTCCTTGTTATTTGTGTGATTCAATAGACAGTTGTCTTCATCCTCATTCACCACATGCGGGTAACATTTTTATCTTTTATAAAATTATCGTGAAGTAATTCTTAATATTTGTCAATTATTAGAACTAATTCTAGGTTTTAATAAAAATATATCAAGTACAAGTATATGCTCCCTTTATCTCCTTTACAATGGTAACATTTTTGCATATTCCTACTCATTTTGATTTTTTCTCTCTCATGCACATTTTGGAGATCATTCTGTATTACTAAAAGGAGAGCTTTCTCACTCTCCTTTTACACTGCACAATACCCCACTTATGGTTAATTTATGTTCCCTACTTATGGACACCTGAACTGTTTCCCAGCTTTTACCATGATACATGATGTAGTAATACATCAGATCACTTAAATGCAGGTGGACTTCTAGGATGGACTTCTAGGCGTGATTTCTGTTTCAAAGTGTGTATGCATTTATACTTTTGCAGGTTTACTTTAAATTTTGCTTCCTTTCTTGATAGCCCAGGAAAGAGCCTGCTTTTTTCCTCAGGAGAACTTCCCCAAACCTCACTGAATCCCTCACTTTGGAGAATGGCTCTCACTGTGGCTCAGCTGCACACCCTTTAGCAGGCTGGCTTTGCGCAACGTCTATAAGAACAAGCGCCCAGAAGAGTTTAGGAGAAAAGGTGAGTTGGCAGCTTCTACCACAGGGAATTATTCATATGATCAGGAGGATTTGGAAGATAGAGCAGTGCTGTGATAGAGGTAAAAAACTTGGCAATTTAGTGGGACAGAAATAACACCACACTTGATGCTATCGGTGAACTCAGAAGGAGGATACCGCAGGTCCTAACCCATCATCCCTCTGCAAGCGAGACTGAGGGAGGCAGACGTGGGGTTTTGTTCCTCGATGTCTGCAAATGTCCATAAAAGTAGTTAATAAAATTTTCAAAACTTCCTTCCATGTATCAACTTTTTATACTCTTTCTTTCAGTTGAACAATTTAATGTTTTATAGCATGAGTTAAAATGTTACTTTATTACTTCAACGTATTTTTAAAAATCTTAATATTAATTTTTCTATAACAATTTCTAAGGACCTGAATCAGTGTTTGATAATTTTAATGTCTTTCCTTAGTCAACATCTTAATAAAAGCTATGCATTTAGCAACAAGGAAAGTCTAAGAAACCATCTAACCTAAGATATAGTTATATTTAATATAATTAATTATGGTTATAATATATTTAATATATTTTATGATATATCATAGTTAATATATAAGCATATAGCATATGTTGCATTATTTATATTATATTATACTCTAGTAATATACATTTATAACATAATATAGATTATATTTTGTGATATACCATACTGTTAACCATAATACTGATGCTCCAAAATTATTTGTGATTTTTCACGTAAACCCACCTTATTAAGAGGAATTAAACAGGTGGGTGGCAGATTTACAAGCCGCACTTCTTGCCAGCACGTGTCCTTTCTGTGGTTGTTAAGGGAAATCAACTGAAGGTTTAGAAGTTTCTTAAGGGGAGGGGAAACAATAGCACTTTCAATAAAAAATACAGTAAAAAAAATTAATACATATATTATGATAGAAGAAGACTGAAGTAAATGGGATGACTTGAAAGTGTAAAGTTTCATTATTTAAGGCAATACTCATTGAAGGCCATGCATGAGGTCATGAACAATTAGTACGAAAGGCTAAAAGTGGCCTATAGGAAGCTCCTTGTATGGATTGAAGAGAAAACAGGTGAAGTTGTAGGATGTGAGGATAGGGGGTCAAAGAGGGTGCTGAATTGTGTTTGGTGGCATTTCTTTTTAAATGAACAGAAAAAAGAATAAAAATAAAAATAGGAAAGAAACTTGGAGGGCTTTGAGGACAGAAGTGATATTAAACATACATTCCAAAAATACCACTTGTGCTATTGAGTTGGGACCGGACTTTTATTTAAAGAGCTTGTTTTAAGCACAATGCTTGCAAATTGTACATCATCAGAAGAATCTCCATAGGCCTCTTCATTCATTGATGTTTCTATTTACTAAATACTTATGAAATATTTACTCTTTTTTTTCTAGTATCACTGTAAATATTGAAAATACACTGAGGGACTGGAGAGCCCCTCCTCTTAATGTGATATAATCTAATAGAGAAGCAGTGAGATGGATAATATCAGTAGAGATTGTTAAGAGCTGGGCAGATTACATGTCACTTTTATTGTAATAAAATGGATATGAGAAGTTTCATTGTGTGTGCACTGTATGCTTCAAGGCTTTTGCAAGCGTGCTAATTTGATTGGCTTTATACCATAAATGTATTTTGTAAACTATTAAATCTACTTTTGCCAAGTTTTGTAAATAGGACACTTATTTATGTCAAAATGAACCATAGGAGAGACTTTTTTTTTCTCTGAGATGTTGAGATGGCCTGTGTGCTCAAAGGAAGCAAACTATTTCAGGACTACATGTTGCCTCCAAAACCAAATGTCCTTTAGGTATCAGAAAGATGTGAAATTTCTGACACACATATTTACCATCATAGCCAACTCTGGTTGGATCCTCGTCAAGATGTAATTTCTGTTAATGAAAAAAATTAATGTCATTTCTAATCACTTGCCTCATAAATTAAGAATGCTTAAGGTTAACATTTTTATAGAATTTACATGGCTCTTGCTTTGTTTCCTATAACACTTAAAATGACAAATTATAAATGGTTGACATTTCCTTTGCCAGTAAGGTTTACATTGAGAAATTCTCTCTTTTAGAAAAAATCATAATGGCTGAGGAAGTAAAGATGTTTTCTAGCAGCAGAGCAAAGCAATTGATTGGAGATTTTCCTTTTTCGATTAAACATTTTCAACAATGGGGAAAAAACCTCATTGTAAGTGTTACAAGGCAACACCCTGGTATACCGGGAGATAAGACTAAAAGTTCTTATGATCACCCGTGTTGGTATGAAGGACATTGACGAAGAAATTTGGAAACCAGGACTGCAGGCGTTCACCAGCTCTATCTTTGACATACTATTTAACTTCTCTAGGCCAAGTTTTCTAATTTCACTAATGAAAAGCCCAGACTTCATAAGGTCTAAGGTCTCTTAAAGGCCACATCTGAAACTTTAATGACTTCTTATTCTTTTATTGTTTTCTTTAAGAATATAGCCTTTCTATAATATTTGGAAGCAACCGTGCAATATAGTTGAAGTGATGTGCAAATTTCAACCCAGCAAATATGTTTTGAGCATAAAATTTTACAGAAACAACACAGAAATGAGTAAAATGCAGACTCTGCTTTCTGCAAGTCTAATATGAGACCAATTAAACAAAATATGTTGCAATACTTGCGCATATAAAATTTTTTGGAGAATTAAATTCAGTTTCAAAACAAACTTGCTTTGGGTGGTCTTTCTTGATTGTCATGTTAGTCTAGGGCCCTACTGTATTAACAATAAAACTACAATAATGATACCTATTCTTTACTGAATACTGAATATTAGTCTAAGTACTCTATATGTAATAATTCATTGAGTTTTCAGAAAAGTTCTATGAAACTTTGCCATCATTATTATTAACAAAATATGAAAAGTGTGAGACAATTTAAGCATTTTCCAAAATTCACCCAGCTACTAAGCAGTTTAACTCTCAAGCATTCTGCTCCAAAGTACCTTTTGCTGTGACTATATATATATATATATATATTTCACTGCTCTCTGGTTTTATAATTCAAGGAAACAGTAATATCGATGGTTTAGAGTAATTATTTCTAGCAGGAGCATTGCAAAAGGATTAGGAGCTCTAGAATTCTATTTGTAAACTTTTAAGTACATAAAAATATAGGATGTAGTATAGAATAACTCTTTATAAAGTTTATCAATTATAGTTTTGCTACTCCAAATTATAGAGTAATTTTAATTTAGTATCCACCATTTCCATATTCTTAATGAAAGTAAATCTTTCCTGAAGGATACCCAATACAAGTCTGCTGAGAATGTTTTCTTCCTTGGTTAATACACTTTTACCATACTCTGTTATTTCAAACAGAGCATAACTTATTTAAAGTAGACATTTTGTTTTCCTGACACCTGGAAGCTTATTATAATGGAAAAAAAAAGTCTATTTATTTCTTTTATCTTCTGTCCACCATGCCTCCCCGCCCTCAAATGGAGACACTCTCTTCCTTATGGCCACCCTTGGTTCGAATTGTCCTTTGATGCTGTGTACTCGTGCAGTCTGTTAGAAAGAAAGAAATATTGTTTATGTGGACAATATAAAAATACACCCTGATTTAATAATTAATAAGAACCTCTTGCTGGAAACCATGCTCACATGGATTGAGTAGATTAGCCTTGTTCCTTGGGGAAGCAACCTATGCCCATATTGGCCCCAACTCTCTCCATATACAATTAATAAAGTGTTATATCAGCTCGTGAGTATTTCATACGATGTTAAATGATAATGTACTTTGCTTAATAACGTGCTCTTCACATGGACAAGAATCGGACCTCCTCCCCAGTGGGCAGGGAGTGCCCCTCCAGAGCCCGTGAACCTTTGGCTTGGGTTCTTTTTGTTCTTTTTTTTATTGCATTCCATTGTAAATCTGTTCACACTACACATATGCACGTTTTCCTTTTTTTTTTTTTCAAGTTCAGTTCTGTTCTACACAATTAGTTTGTCAAACTTAACACATATCCTATGTGTGAATATGCTTAGGAGTATTTGTAGCTTGAAATAACTATATCAAGATTTATTATTTTAATTTTGAGACATCAATTTAACAAGTGTAGTGAACATTGGGAGAAGAGAAAGCACAGTATTTGAATTAATTTTATTACCTGGGTATAGAATAGACTACAGTGCAAAATAGAAATATGAAGCTCCTTTTTCAAAAATTATTAAGAATCCCAAATCAATGACAACAAAATATTCAACCAAGCACAGGAGCCTGAGAAGCACGAGGCCCGATGTAACTGCACAAGACACACACCCATGAAACCAGCTCTGCCGAATCATCCTCCTGGATGGAGGGCAAGAAAGGAAAAATGCTTTGAGAGGCACGATTTTTATGTTTTTTAAATTTCTTTGATATTGTGCTTTTTGCTTATTCTGTGTTTTATGAAATCTTCCTTCCTTCCTTCCTCCCTTCCTTCCTTCTTCCTTTTGTTCCGTTTTTTCTCAGATAATTATCCTTAGCAAGCACTTATACATTCTCTGTGAGAACAGACTCTCAGTAAAGGCGAACCAAATGAATCCGTGTGGTCATAAAACAGTAGAAATCTTAAAGGCTAATTAAAAAAAAACAAACCTTAATTTGTGGTATTTTGAAAAATTATCGTGTTTAAGTCAAATGGTTTGGATAACCTGAGTTTTCATAGACCTGCAATCCTCATAAACATCAAAGAATTCCATGTATAAACATTAAATCCATTTATCTGATTAAGATGTTTGGTGACTTAAGAGAAAACTAAATTCTTATAAAGTTTTCAAATACCAAAATTGTTAGAATTCCTTGTCTAACATAATTATGTCTGGCATAGAGATTTCAGGAATTGATACTATAATTCTAGGTTAATTTTTCATTTTAAAATGACATACTTTTAAGAAGAAAAAGTCTTGTTTTAAATAAAGTATGAAAATAAACAACAATACTTCTCCAAGATCTCAAAGTCTGAAGCCTGCATCAGCAGCACAGCATTTACTACAATTTGGTAGAAACAAATTCATGTTCTTACTCTCCAAACCAGATAAGCCTACGGCATCAGGAACCCTGGCGGTGGGGCTCCAGGGCTGTTTCCACAAGCACTCTGGGTGACTTTAATGTGCTCTGAAGTTTGAGAACAGCTCTAATCTATACTATCTCTGCTTTGGGTATTTTAAATGAATATTGTTATTTCTTTGATGGAGCAGGTAAACTATGATAGGAAATAATTGACTTTTAAATAGCATAAATTCTTGTGATTTTTTTAAAATTGAAAAACAAATAGAAGTGCACATTGCAAGGTGATGATTGTCATTTAATAAATGCTGTATTAGTAGTCATAGTCGACAAAACAAGTATATTAAAAAACTAATACTTTTCCTGTGGTCATTTAAAAAATATATACTTTTATAGATGGCTTAAATTACTTTACTTTTTTGTCTAGTTGTCTTGGGAGAAGACATGGCTCTTCTTCAAATTTCTCTACCACTCCAACTCAGCATTTTCTCTTTGGAATCCTGTTTTCTCCTTCAGTTTTCGTTTTTATGTACTTTGGCAGAAGTTTTTTTTTTAACTCTGTAAGGGAATACTATTATGTACTACTTACTTCTTGCTTAATGAGCAAATCTAAATTACAATGAAGATTGACCCCAGAATTAAAAGATGATGTTCTGAGAAGCTTGGAGCCAGCAAACAGGTACTTCAAAGAGCCTTTTCCACTAAGTTTTGCAAAATAAGTAAATAGATTAAATAAATAAATAGATAAATAAATAAATAAAATCACATTTTTGTTTACTTAACAGTTGCATTATTAGATAGTTAATATTATATCTCCACTAGATTATGATAATTTTTTATACATAGGTAAATAAATCAAGCACTATATCTGACAGAAGTAAACCTAATTGACAAATTTGAGCTTTAATGTGAATCTGACATTTCCTCTTTCAGGACAAACATAGTAAAATTTTCTTTGAGGAGCTGAGGAACTTCACTAACTTAAACTTATGTGTGAATAACATTAGTAATACTATGATATTGGTATAACGTATTACATACATTTAGAGTATAGTTATGGCAACTGGATTTCTAAAATTATATCTATAAAGTAGTATATCCTGAGAAAATACATTTTATCCCAGAAAAAATTCAATAATTTGTAAGTAATTGAATGAAATTCAGGGCTATATGTAGAGAAGGCATAAAAAAAACAAAAACCCTCAGAATGGTTAAGGTGACATTTTTTTGCTTCATGGTGCATTATGGATGAATCAGAATTGTTTTAAATAATATCAAATGACAGATGCATTGATAATACTGGGGGATTTAAGAATCATAAGGCAAGGCTTTATTCTAAGTCTTCAGGTAATATAATAAATACCAGTATCTAGGATCTTAAAACTTCAGCAGATTGAAACAATTTCATGGGGATTTATTGTGTTGTAGAAGCTATACAAGAGTGAAATATTAGTTTCACTGTTGATCAGTACATATTTATCTTCTAGGTGTGTGTTTTAAAATGTTGTTTTCTCCAAATCACAGGTATTATTAATTAACTAAATGAAACCACACCTGCATTCTGAATTCTCATAATGTGAAAAGAAACCACTAATTAAAATGGCAGTGAGAAATTTGAAAATTATGTGCAAATAAAGTCCATGAATAATGATGATTGTCAAGGAAACATATTGCTGGCAAGCTGTCAAAACAAGATGAATGAGCTGAAGCTTTTCCTGTCTGAAATGAAGGAACTTATTCTACAACTTGAATTCTAATAGCAACAACAGTTTATGCATCATCGGTTACTATGTAAAAAGCATTAGATATAGACCATTAACTTTAGCTTGTACTTGATGGGGCATTAAATATGAAGCTTCAGAAACAACAGGACAGTATCCACAGAAGTGGACCACAATGTAGCTAATAAGGCCACTTTTATTAACATTAATACACGCGTACAACAAAGGCAATGCTTATACCTAAGAAGGTCAGAGACTCCATGGGGCAGTCACATGGCTGATTAGATCAGCCTTGATCATGTTGATGAACACTTTGAAAACAGAAACAGAAACAGAAACAGAAACAGAATTATACATAGAATGGCACACAGACCAGAGCAACATCTTTTTCGGGAAGACAACAAGATCTCTATATCATACTCTTCAGAGTTGAACATTGTGTTAAAATTTCCACTGTAAGCAATTTATTTCTTGAACCCAGGCAAAAGCATATCTAAGAAAATCTTCCAAATTTTCCTGGACAAATTAAAAAGAAAAAACTTGGGAAAGAGCAATATATTTAACTTTTTCTAATTCAGTGGACACTAGTCTAAGGGAATGGTCAATCTTCCATAAAACATGGGTGAAGACAGATTCTCCTTTGTGGCAAATGAACAGATAAATAATTATGTAGTCAGAGCTTTGGGTTGTGGCATGGGCACTCTGTATGAGGAGATCTTATCCGCTGTGATAGAATGTGAATCCAAGTGTCAGGAGGGAGTGGAAGGGAAATTTAAAATTTAAAAATAATACATGTAATTCTGCTTATATGAAATATCGAGATTAGACAAATTCATAGAGATGGAAATTTTGTTAGAGGCTGCCAGGGGCTAACAGGAAGGAAACGAGGCATTATTGCTTAGTGGGTGCAGAGTTTCCGTTTGGCTGATAAAAAGTTTGGAAATGGATAGTGATGATGGCTGCATAACAGCTTGAATGTAATAAATGCTGCTAAAATTTACACTTAAAATGTATAAAATGGTAAAGTTTATGCCACATATCTTACCACAACAAAACAAAAATGGAAGTGGGATAGGCATTGTAGACAAGCTGTGGGTCCCGCATAATTTGGTTCGGGGTCAGTCTTAGTTGACCTCATCTTAGAGTTCTATTCTAAACACCCATGTCTGCAAAAATTGGTTGAGGCTTCTTTTCTTTCTAGCCCTGGCAATGCACAGGTACATCTTGTTCTTGCTTTTCGGGATCTCATAGTCATGTAAATTATTAAGATATATAAAGCAGACATAACTGTATAATTTAACATTTGAAATATTGCTTTAGATTTTAATGTCTACACATTATTTAACTTAGTAGACAAAGAAGATAAAGTATTTTAAACAGATTTATGTCACTATAAATTAAATATTTAGTCTATAAGCAAATCTTACCATTCCTCTGACTTCCAAAATTTATAACTTTCCATTTTCACTGTTATTAAAATATTTTAGAGACTATTAAATGTCTTGATGTACCTTATTCATATAATCTGAGAAAATCATTTGTATGTAATGCTTCTTACAGTATTTCATTATTGAAATACCTCAATTTCCACCCTATTTTCTGGTTATAGATACCGATTTTGCATAGCCATGTCTGCATACATATTTCACATAGACAATTATGGCTCAGAAGAAATTCAATTTGTATATTATCTACACATGGAAACTGAAATAGAAAACTGAAATCACTGTCTGCATAAGTTAGTATTCACCATAGTTTAATTAGAAATATACAGATATTTGATTTTAAAGTAAAAATGTGTGTGTCTCTATTTTGTTTTTTTATTATTGTTTGGGAAATCTCTACATTCTTGAAACATATTTTTACATATGATATATTCTAAATTAATCAGCACGCTGAATTTTTTTGTGTATGATAAAAGTGAAACAGAATAAATTAAATAGAATTTTATACATTTTTCTCATCCTTAATGCCCTAATACACTAAGTAACACCTATAAAATAATTTGGCTATAGTTCCAAATTTAATTTTATATATATATGTGTACACACACATGCACACACATATACACATAGATATGCACACACAGAGAGAAAGCAGAAGACAATTTACAAGATAATTCAGTAATTAGAAACATCATATTCTATTATTTATTGAAACATTAAACAAATTAAATAATGTTCACTTTTGAAATGTGGATTTTTTTCTCTACTTTTTCTCTATACCATATTTTTCCATTACCATTTAGACCCATTAAAACCCCCTCCTCCCAGCAATCTCCACACTGTTGTCCACGTCCACGAGTCCTTTTTCTGAG
>PVJD01010262.1:0-55152 GCA_004026545.1 Mormoops blainvillei
GCTGCCCACGGTGCTAAGGAGGCGCCTAGAATGTACATATATTTGAAAAGCAGCAATTCCTCGTAAGTGTTAGACACATCAATGGGGTCTGCAGAGAGTGCTCAGAACACAGAAACACCGAGAGATTCCTTGAAATAACCACCAAGACCCCGGGGGCTCTGCAGCCTTCTGGTGAGAAACCCGAACTGAGTTTTCCAACTGAATCTTCCCATCTTGAATCATTTGTTTCATTACTCATCCCTAACTCCCTCTGTACAACAAAGGGCAAAACATCCCCCATTGACTAACATTTGACTCATAAAGACCCTATATCTGCAAACAACTTCTACCCTCAACAGCTTGATTTAGAAAACTTCTGAGTTCCCAAAACGAGAAGGAGGAGCATTTGGGTAAATTAATCACAGCTTAAGGCAGCTAACAACATGGACGGACTCCAAAAGGGCCTATAAATGACAGCCCCAACCTCAGCCACCTCAAAATTACCAACCCCCCTTGACTTCTCTTTGTTATACTGCCTAAGACTCCAAAGGCAAACACTTCCCTCTGAGATTAATCATTCTCAATCCCTCACACTTCAGTGTAAATTAGTTGACCCCACAAGTGGCCATCTCTTAACTTCCAATAGCACCACTGGAAGAAAAGAAAAAAAACGGGAATTACAAACAAGTGCTGTAGTGGCATGAGAATCTGAGCACAGACGCATTAAGTAAGTGTGTGTGGCTTTACTGTTACTTAGTTCACCTGTGCAGTTGGACCTTCCGCTTGCCAGATCCCATTCCCGCTGCATTCCTCAGGGATCTGGGCAAGTTGGGAGCCCCACCATCATGTAAATGAAACGTCTCTCCGCTCCCCTTGCTGGAAAATCTCAGCTGTGGCAGCAGATGTCTGAACCCATCCAGCCATGAGGCCGAAGGAGCCAGAGCAGGTTTTGAGTAATCACAACCGAACCCCATTGTAATTACACTGGCAGTCAGTTCTTTTATTTTATTTTTTTGTATTAAATTAAATGTCCATTAAGTGCAATACAGGAGTAGCAATCGTTTTGCAAATGGCAGAAGCCCAGGTAGATCAAGCTGAAAGCCTGGTTTTCCACTCTTTTGAAAATTTAAAAAACACAACAGAAAGTTGGGTGCTAGCCCTAAAATGATGATGAATAGAGCCTTCTGAAAAACAGACCCTGCTCCCCCTCCGACGTCGAAAATCTGAAACAAGGTGACTCAACAGGGGGTGAAGGAGAACGTGCACAGGCTCCAAAATCAGACAGCCCTTAATTCCAAGCTCGTTCCACCACCAAAGTGGGTCCGGTCACTTCAGCTGTGAGAGCCACCACCTAACGCCCTGCCAGTAGGAGTGAAGGGAGTGCCTAGCGGACACATTCAGTAAAGGCCAGCTATGGTGGCACCAAGTGTGAATAGCGCTAATCCTTTTAAGCAAATTAGATAACATTTAAATAAAAGATTTTCATGTAATGGCATTACTTCCTCAGGCAAAAAAAAAAAAAGATGATAATGATGAATTTTAATTAACATATTCCCTAAAAGAAACTTTTTATAATTTATTTTTATTGTTTTTTTTCCATTACCATTTGTCTCCCTTACATCCTGCCCCCAGCAATCACCACACTGTTGTCCATGTCCATGAGACCTTTTTCCTTTTTGCTCAATCCCTCCACCCCTTATTTGATACAAGTGCTTATTTAATCCCTGTCCTTGGTAATAGAAACTTTTTTCCAATTCAAACACCAAACTTGTCCTTTCTGGCATTAACCTGGATAGTCGTGTCCCAGCAGCCACTCTCCTTCTTAAGGCAACAGTAACCTAATCTTGCTTTGAAGGTATGTTTCTCTGGTTTAAACAGAATTAGAACCACTTGGAGGGCCTGCTGAAACACAGATGGCTGGGCCTGCCCCCAGAGGGCCCAAGGATCTGCATTTCTAATAAATTCAGAGGTGATGTTGATTCTGCTGGTCCAGGACCATACTTGAACCAAGGCTTGAAGGGGCCAGTGCTTCCCTTTCCAGATCACAAGCCAGGAAGGAAATTGTCTCCACCCTTAAGCTCTACACATGGGGCCCGAGACAGGGAGAGGTGGACACATACCTGAGTCTCGGATTCTCAGGACCTTTGCTGAGGGGACAAGGCTCTTTCTGCTGGATTTGAACCTAGAAAGATACAGCTGCTGGAGGTACTGGCGGCCATGCTGCGGCCATCAGGGAGAGCCTGTCTGAGACTGGAACCAACCCAGAGGAAGCGGAGCCAACAGGCTCTTTCAGATAAAAGGGTTTCAGTCCCGGAGTCAAGGGCAAGCCTGAGTCAAGTCTCCCTGGGACTTTCCAGCTTTTATGATACAATAGTTCCCTTTCTGCTTAGACAAGCATTGCTGAGCACTCCTGCCACTTAGAGTAGAATCCTGAAAACTGAGACTGTTGGTTTTATTTGGTTTCTTTGTGTCTGTCTGTCTGTCTGTGGTCTGTTTTGGCTCTCCATTTTGCTCCTAAATACCACCTGCCTTTATATTTAATTTTTTAAATTGATTTGAGAGAGAGAGAGGGAGGGAGAGAGAAAGAGAGAGAGAAAAACATCAATTTGTTGTTCTACTTATCCATGCATTCATGGTTGATTCTTGTATGTGCCCTGACCAGGGACTGAACCCACAACCTTGGCATACTGGGTCAATGCTGTAACCAACTGAGGTAGCCGGCCAGGACTTCCTTACCTTTAAATTGTCTTTAAATATGCCCCATGTTAAAATATCTCCACCAATTCACCAACCAACCAAAAAAAAGTAAACAACCTACCTACAGAGAATATACATCTCCCCAAGTTAATCTATCAATTTAATGTAATTCTAATCAAATCCTTGCAAAATGACCAATTATAAGATCAGGAACTTTCCAAAATTCAGCAATAACAGACTTCCAGCCAAAATGGAGGTGCAGGTAGCTACACTCTCCCTCCTTGCACAACCAAAAGAAGGACAACAACGAATTTAAAAACAAAAACCAACCAGAACTGCCAGAAAATAGAACTTCATGGAAGTCCGACAACCAAGGAGTTAAAAAAAGAAACATTCATCCAGGCTGGTAGGAAGGGATGGAGATGAGCAGCCAGGGGGGAGAGGATGTGCGGCAAGGCAGTGGCTGGAGGACAGGCGAGGTGGCACTTGGCGGACTGGCCAGGAATTAGCACCAAAAGGGCCCAATTTATTTGTGGGTAGCAGAGGAAGTGACTGAAAGCCAGCTATAAGGGGCACTGCTCCTTCTCTAACCCCTCCTTCACATACACTACCACAATGCAGCGATCTGAGTTGCCCCGCCCTGGCAAATACCTAAGGCTCCACCCCTTACAACATAACAGGTGTGACAAGACAAAGAAATATGGCCCAAATGAAAGAACAGATCAAAATTCATAAAAAAAGAACTAAGCAACAAAGAGATAGCCAACCTAACAGATGCAGAGCTCAAAACACTGGTAATCAGGATGCTCACAGAAATGGTTGAGTATGGTTGCAAAATAGAGAAAAAAGTAAAGCCTATGCAAAGTGAAATAAAGAAAAATATACAGGGAACCAACAGTGAAGAGAAGGAAAATGGGACTCAAATCAATCATTTGGAGCTGAAAGAAGAAATAAACATTCAACCAGAACAGAATAAAGAAACAAGAATTCCAAAAAATAAGGAGAGGCTTAGGAACCTCCAGGACAACTTTAAACATTCCAACATCCTAATCATAGGAGGAGAAGAGGAAGAGGAAGACATTGAAAACTTATTTGAAAAAATAATGGAGAACTTCCCCAATCTAGCAAAGGACATAGACTTCCAGGAAGTCCAGGAAGCTTGGAGAGTCCCAAATATTTGGACCCAAGGAAACACACACAAGGCACATCATCTTTACATTACCCGAGATTAAAGATAAGGAGGGAATCTTTAAAACAGCAAGAGGAAAGGAGAGAGTTACCTACAAAAGAGTTCCCACAAGATTATCAGCTGATTTCTCAAAAGAAACCTTACAGGTACGAAGGTGCTGGAAAGTAGTATTCAAAGTCATGAGAGGCAAGGACCTACATCCAAGATTACTCTATCCAGCAAACCTATCATTTAGAATGGAAGGGCACATAAACTGCTTCCCAGATGAGGTAAAGTTAAAGGAGTTCATCATCACCAAGCCCTTATTATATGAAATGTTAAAGGGACTTATCTAAGAAAATGATGCTCAAAAACATGAAGAGTAAAATGACAACAAACTTACAACCATCAACAACTGAACCTAAAAAAACAAAAACAAAAACAAACTCAGCAAACAACTAGAACAGGAACAGAATCACAGAAATGGAGATCACACGGAGGGTTATCAGCAAGGAGGGGGAGGGTGAAGAATGGGGGAAAAGGTGCAGGGAATAAGAAGCATAAGTGGTAGGCACAAAATAGACAGGAGGAGGTTAAGAACAGTATAGGAAATGGAGAAGCCAAAGAACTTATATGTATGACCCAAGGATGTGAACTAAGGTGAGGGTGGGGGGAAATGCTGGTGGTGGGGTGGGGGAAATGCTGGTGGGAGGGTGGTACAGGGCAGAGGGGAATAAAGGGGAGGAAAAAAAGGGACAACTGTAATATCATAATAAAATACACTTTAAAAATATAAAAATAAGAAAAATATTTTTTTAAAATTCAGCAATAACAATTTAGAAAATATAATGGGAAAATTTTTATTCATCAGTAACACAGAAAATGGAATTCTGAGAAGTAACTGAACCAGAAAGACATAGAACATTTATAAAGGAAGCCATATAGCTTTGCGGGCTGGAGAAGGGAAACAGGGATCAAAAGAAAAGGGTAACATGTTTCTGGCAAGAAAAAAATCAAATACTGTAAATATGCCAGGTAGTCCCAAGCTAATAGCTAATACATGAAACTCTCATACAAATCAATAAACAACAGCTGCAAACCTCAGTAAAAATGAGAAATGGGCCAAAGAAAATAAAGAAGCAATTAACATAAAAAGAAAAACAACTAGGCAATAAAAATATTAAAAATTATTAGTAGTGTTCAGCCCAGCAGGGAACAGGAGAGCCGCCAGGGTGCGTTTCTGGGGGGGAGGTGATAATCCTGTATTAAAACCTAAAAAAACTTGCAGTTTTGACTCAAAAACTTCACTTTTAGAAATTTATCCTAAGGAAATAATGAAATGAGGGCCCAAAAATGTTTAATACAGCATTATTTTTACTAGAGACGAAAGGAAGGGAAGAAACTTAAACATGAATGAATGTTTATTACCCAGATAGTAACTGAAACAGGTATCTGTTATACTTCTGTCAACAGAATTCATCCTTTAAGAAAATTTTTTAAAATCACTGCTGTAAGCTTCTGAATGTACAAATAACTGCATGCATTACTTGAAACTTCCTGTAATCATCCTTTACTTAAATAATAACTAGTTGGCCTAAAATTAGGTATATAAATTATGGTACATCTATACAATGAAATGTTATTAATACATGTTCAATGATCTAGACTTACATATATGGACACCCACAGTTAGGGAAAAAGCAGGTTATAAAATACCATGAATAGAATATAATTTATATATTTTATAAATACACATATTTATATTCATTTTTATGTATTTACAAAGAAAGGACTAAATAATAACACAAAACATTAATACTGGCTGGACCCTACAAGACACCTACTACAGTAGGCCACACTACTAAGACAGGGATTCAAAACAGCTCTACCTAATACATAGACACAAACACAGGGAGGCTGCCAAAACAAGGAGACAAAGAAACATGGCTCAAATGAAAGCACAGATCAAAACTCCAGAAAAAGGGCTAAATGAAATGGAGATAAGCAATCTATCAGGTGCAGAGTTCAAAACGCTTGTTATAAGGATGCTCAAGGAACTCAGTGAGGACCTCAGCAGCATAAAAAAAAGACCCAGTTAGGAACAAAGGATACACTAATTGAAACAAAGAACAATTTACAGGGAGCCAACAGTGGAGTCAAGGAAGCCAAGAATCAGATCAATGATTTGGAACATAAGGAAGAAAAAAGACAACCAATCAGAACAAGAAGAAAAAGAATCCAAAAAAAAGAGGAATAGTATAAGCAGCCTGTGGGACTTCAAGAACTCCAACACTCTCATCATAGGGGTGCCAGAAGGAGAAAAGAAAGAGCAAGAAACTGGAAATCTATTTGAAAAAATAATGAAAGAAAAATTCCCTAATTTGGTGAAGGAAATAGACATGCAAGTCCAGGAAGCACAGAGAATCCCAAAAAAGATGGATGCAAAGAAGTCCACTCCAAAACACATCATCATTAAAATTCCAAAGGTTAAAGATAAAGAGAGGATCTTAAAAGCCTCAAGAGAAAAGAAGTTTGCTACCTACAGGGGAGTTCCCATAAGACTGTCAGCCAATTTCTTAAAAGAAACTTTGCAGGCTAGAAGGGATTGGCAAGAAATACTGCAAGTCATGAAAAGCAGGGACCCACAGCCAGGATTGCTCTTCCCAACAAAGCTATCATTTAGAATCAAAGAGCAGATAAAGAGTTCCCAGACAATGAAAAGCTAAAGGAGTTCATCATCACCAAACCATTATTATATGAAAATTGAAGGGACTTATTTAAGAAAAAGGAGATGAAAACTATGAACAATAAAATGGCAAAAATACATATCTATCAACAGTAGGATCTAAAAAACAAACTAGGCAAACAAGAAGAACAGAGACAGAATCATGGATATGGAGAGCGCTTTGATGGTTACCAGATGGGAGAGGGGTGTGGGGGAATGGGTGAAGAGGCGGGGGGATTAAGAAGTACAAATCGGTAGTTACAGAATAGCCATGGGGATGTAACGTACAGTCTAGGAAATGAATTAGCCAAAGAACTTATACCCATAACCATGGACATGAAAAACTGTGGGAGCATTGCCTGAGAGAGTAGTGGGTGCTGGGTAGAGGGGGACAAAGGGGGAAAAATCAGGATAATGGTGATAGCATAATCAATAAAATATAATTTTAAAAAACATTAACAGTGGTGATGACTGAGTAGTAGGATTGTAGAGTCATTTTTATTTTCTTCTTTTCAGATATATGTATTTTTTTCAAGTCATTAAAATTATTACATATCCTTTTCATTATAAGAACAAATAAGCAATATAAATGATAACTTTTTTGAAGAAGAGAGAAATGACTGACAAGAGTTCAGGTGCTAAAGCAGCAAAGGACAAGAAAACATCTTTTTCCTTTTCTGTGATATACGCAAAGTAACACAAAATAGGGCGCTGGTTCCTCCATGTGGCACTTGGTGGAGAAAGTGAAAAAACTACCCCTGTGACCACTACCTCCTGGGATTCATTCAATTCTTCACTTAATCATTCATTTGCTGATCACCTCCCAGGGGCCAGGCCCAGTGTTAGAAAGGCTACTTAAAAACATCTGCTCACAAACAAAAAGCAGGTGTGGAGTTAGGGTGGCTTGTGTCTGTCGGTTTTTCATAATTAAAACTTTCATCTACCACTGCCTTTAGGTTTTGCAGACCCCGTGTAAGACTTCCCATAGCGCGTCACTGTCTCTTTCCCACCCCTACCCACAAGTGACCTAAATTTGGAGGCAATGAGGAATAAGGCTACAGAGTTCGATCCACAGTGCCTTTACACGAAAGGGCGCTTGGAAGTATCACATCCTATTCAAGGATGCAACTCAACACCAGTAGTGCCAGGAATACGACGTGCAGATCACTCTGCGTTCAGGAAGCCCACGGAGACGCTGTGGCTGTTTGTGTCGTTAGTGACCATCTCTGAGAGAAGGGCTGGGTCCACCAGAAGATGGAAAGCCCTAATGATCAGTCTCTTCCCACCTTCTGCAGCCAAACATGTTGGCAGTTTTCCAGTTGCCCCACCTTGTGGTTTATTCCTTCGGTGAGAAGGACTCCTCAAAGTCCATTACAGAAAGTCAAAGAAGCAGTGAGCCAATCGACATGTAACACATAGTAAATCCTGCTTGTGAATTATTGAGTTATTTGTCTGTTAACAGATTTTAATATTGTAGGCAAAGCAATGGTTTCTAAAAAGTAATGCAAAATTCTTTAGCTGACTATGGAAGTTGGGAAAACTCTATCTCATCCTTTTCTTACCTATTTTATATAAAAGTAGAAGAAAGTTTCCCACCCGCCCTCTCTCTCTAGAGCTGGATCAATACACAGGTTAGGTCTAGTAAGACCCTGAACAACTACAGCGATAGCTATATGACAACCGGAACGAACGCTGCCAGGGTAAATTTACTTGGTACTTTCTAAGTGCTGGACACCATGAGCTTTATAAACGTCAAAAGGCCTCCGTCCTCCATGAGCTTCCGGTCAAAGGGGCGACACAGATATTGACATAACCAATTTTACTCCAAGATGAATTTGATACTGCTAATAACAGAACACGCACACACTACGTTACAGTGGCTCTAGGCACAGGCTGTGGAGGCAGACAGCCTGGCTTGGAACTCTGGTTCTACCCATCACCAACTATGTGACCTCGGCGATTTACCTTCTTTATCTCAGATTCTTCATCTGTAAAATCTACCGTGTAGGATTTATTGTGAGGATTAAGGGTGGCACAGTGGAAGTGTTGTCAGTATTAGTATAATTATACGAGCATGTGAGGTAAGGGTGGACTGATTATGACGAGGACCTGGGAAAGCCACCCTGAGAAACAGAATCTGTGGCCCGGTTTTGAATCACGGGAAGGATTTAGTGTGCGGTGATGAGAGAGAAGGGCATTTCACAATTCAGGATGAACCTGAGTGAAGAAGAGGATCAATGACAGCTGAGTGGGTTGGTGCTGTGTCTACGGTACCAGGCACCTGAACTTGGGCGAGGGTTGGGGGGCGGGGCAGAAGAAATGACACTGAGAGACAAGGTAGGCTGACATCTGACTGGAGGTGGTGATAAATGCCAGGCTAAAGACCCGGAACATTATTCTGTGGCAATGACGGTCTGAGAAGCAGGGTTATCACAATGTTAAAGAACGTGCATTTTGGGTTTCAATCTTGGCTCCACCTCTTAAGAGCTGGGTGACCTCGGACAAGGTACCGAATCTTTCTGTGCCCCTGTTTTCTCACCTGTAAAATGAGTTCGTTAAGGATTAAATGGCTATACATATGCAAAGTGTTTAGAAGAGTGCCTGGCACACAGTGACATACATGAAGTGTTTGCTCTTAAAAGCTAGAGCACTGGCTCATAGCAACTCTTCCTGCCAAACTGACGACCCTTCAGAAAATTATCGGCAGTTAATATGGACAATGGCAGGGTCAAGGATGTAAGACTGCTCTTCAACTGTTCAAAAATACCACATGAAAATAAATGTTCTCTTTCAGACAAAAAACTTCCATGGTACATGAAAAACTTTTATCTCACAGGACAGACATCAAAGCTGCCACTAAACTTAAGCACACACACTACTAGGTGACATGACTCTGAGTTTGTCCAAGATGTTATCAGTTACCGTGGCCATGAAAAGTGGCAAAATGCATCATTTAGGAGAAGACGAGATCTGTGCTTACTTTTGAACGATGGCAAAGGTTTTAATACAAGTGAGTGGTGGGAGAGAAAGTCATGAGCTGAGTGTACAGTCACAATTGCTCAGACAATCCCTCAGGCAAGGAACTTACTTCCAGATCCATCCTTGACTCTAGGTCCTTCGGGTTTGGCCTCGGAAATAATGTTGGCATTGGCGCTATTCTCCATCTCGATCACAAAGTCGCTGTCCTCCTCAAACTCAGGGTGGCTAAAGATCCAATCCAGTGCTCTTTCCAGGTTACTATTCTAATAAAATAAAACATTTTTACAATGTATGCAGTCCCCAGGCCTCATTATATCCTGACCATTTGAACCAGGAAGTCAAGCAGCTATGGCAGGAGGCCTGAATTCATTAGCCCTAAGTGTCTTCTGAGTAAGAAGCTCTGGCTCTGCATATAAAATGCACTTGGCATTCTGCACACTCCCAACCAAGGTCTGTAACTAGATTCACTGGGAAACAGTTCTGAGCAGCAGATCAGCATTGCAATGCCCGCCCATATCAGTCTTTGCTCAGCATTTCTGCAGGCTGATGCCGATAATGACGGGGTGCAGAATGCCAAAAAGTTTGGCATCCGTTTGAGTGCAGCCCTTTCTAAGGGCACAATAATTACACACACTGCATTCTCTACCAACTATATTTTCTGCAGACAACCATGTCAGGTAGAAGGGTGCCCGTATGAGTATTATATTAATGGCTCCTCTCCCCAAACATTGGCACGGCAGTTGAATTGCAGCAGAGACAAAACTAATGCCTCGATTAATGATAACAACATTAGTTAGTTAAAGTAAATTGTTTTAAACTGACCTCCATGCAGTTCAAACCAACTGACCAGAAAAACATGTCTACTTCCCCCCATTTGTGATATCACTGGAGGGGTATCGAGTTTGTTTAGAATTTCCAATGAAAGAGTAAAGCAAGTAAAATACACAGGACACAAGCAAGTACCCCGAGTGAAACAAATGCTAGCTGAGGTGTTTCGGCCGAGAACTGTGGCGACCTCGGCCATGCACCCCGGCAGGCAACCAGTCAAGACGGGCGAGAAGGGATCAGCAGCGGAAAACCGCTCAAAAACGGAACACAGGGTGGCAAGGAAGGGTGAGTTTAAAAAAAAAGTACTTTCCCTCAATATTAAAGAGCTATCTGCACTGTGAAAGGAAGACTTCTATCTATCCTCCAGCTTCATGGTGCCTTCTCTCCTGGCAATGTCAGAAAGGTCATGAATACCAGAGGGCCTTCTCTTTTGGCAGAGACAAAGAGAAGCAGAGAATTCCAAGGAGCCATTCAGCCTTGGGGACTTTGTGGTATCAGAAAAGCATAATTCTTCCTAAAGAACTGACTTGCTGAACACAGAATCTCATGCATCCCTCTCTGCTCTAAAGCCACAAGCAAGCTCCAAGCCAAATCTCTGATGTTAATAAACATCAAGAAGATATGGAGTTGCTTTCATTTTGGTCAGCTTGCCCCAGCTGTTTTATCTCCCTATTTTTAATTATCTCCCTTGTTTTAAACTCTCTGTATGATTCTCTCATTCATTTATTTGAGCTTTATATATACTGTATGCAAATAAATCTCTGTGGGCTATCCACGGTGGAGTACAGAGTGAGACAAACATGACCCGAAATGATCAAAGGACATTGGAAAGTCTTAATTGTTACTGACGAAATACAAACCACCCCAACAAGAGGAGGGGATCCAGCAGTCTCTCGTGCTTACCGTGGCTCGTAGCGCCTGAATGGCCTGGTTTCGATGGAATCCCATGGAGGTAATGATAGCTATAATCTCCTCCGGGGGCTGGTTATCCAACCCAGTAGCACCAAAAACAGAGGCTCCAGCAGAAGCTGCTCCTCCATAACCAGGTATGGTCAATGGTTCAGCAAAATCTGGGGAAAATAATCACACTTAGGCCGTCTTCCTTTTTGGTCTTAAAATAAACAACACTTCAAAGCCAAGATGGAAAAATAGCTACAAAGTTACAATAATCAAGAAAACGGGCATAAAGGTAAACATACGGATCAAGAGAATAGAACTGAATGTCCAGAAATAAGCCTGTATACAAGGTCTGTCCAGAAAAAGCCCAGCCATTGTTAATATAACAAGAACTCTTTGTGCAACATTGATGTAACCTGGTAGCCAAGGAGAGTGGATAGGGAGGCACGTGTGTGAACAATGATGACTTCACTGTACTAGTCGGGGGGGTGGAAGATGCTGTTGAGTGAGCTTGTGTACTGTGTAGCCATAGCATTCAAAAGGACTGAGTGAGTAGAGCAACACATCTGTTGCAAATTTTGCATTAAGCTTGAACGTTCCTCTGCAGAAACTATTTGGATGATTCAGAAGGCCTTAGCTATGGGCAAATGGCGACTGGCAGCTTCATCATGATGATGTGCTCACTCACACATCACGTCTCATGCAGAGTTTTTCGGCTGAACATTAAATCACCCAGGTGACTCAGCCCCGCTACAGCCCAGATTTGACGCCCTGTGACTTCTGCCTTTTCTTAAAACTAAAATCACCTTTGAAAGGGAAGAGATTTTAGACCGTTGATGAGATTCAGGAAAATATGACAGGGCAGCTGATGGCGACTGAGAGAACTGTGTGAGGTTCCAAGGTGCCTTCTTTGAAGGGGACTGAGGTATCACTGTCCTATGTATAATGTTCCTTGTATCTTGTATTTTCAATGAATGTCTCTATTTTTCATATTACATGACTGGATCCCTTCTGGACAGGCCTCGTACATCTGTGGTCAAATGATTCTCAACAAGGCCACCAAGACCGTTCAATGTGGGGAACACAGTCTCCTCAACAACAGTGCTCAGGCAACTGCATATCCATCTACATGCAAAAGAATGAAGGTGGACCTCTACCTTACACCATACACAGAAATTAACTCAAAATGGATTATTGACCTAAATGTAAGAGCTAAAACTACAAAAGTCTTAGAAGAAAACATATGAGTAAATCTTTGTGACCTTGGGTTAGGTAACAGTTTCTCAGATACACCACCAAAAGCACAAGTGACAAAAGATCAAGCAAAAGGAAAAAGGACTCGTGGACAAGGACAACAGTGTGGTGACTGCAGTGGGAGAGGGTTTCGGGGGGATAAATGGCAATGGGGAAAAAAGAAAAAAAACAGATAAATTACATTTCATCAAAATTAAAAGCTTCTGTGCTTCCAAAGATGCCATCAAGAAAATGACATGAAAACTCACAGAATAGGGGGAAACATTTCCAAATCACATATATAAGGTGCTTGTATTCAGGATATAAAGAACTCTCAAAATTCAAAATAGAAATAACCTCATTAAAAAAGGGCAAAGGATTTGAAAGATGTTTCTCCAAAGAAATATAAATGATCAAAAATATGAAAAGATGCTCTACATCATTAAGTCATTAAGACAAGGCAAAACAAAACCACAATCAGATACCACTTCACATCCACTGGAATGCCCACAGTGAAAACATTAATAGGTTTGGTGAGGACATGGAGAAACCGAAACCCTCGAACATTCCTTGTGGAATATAAAATGGTGCAGCCACTGATGAAAACAATCTGGCAGTTCCTCAAGAAGTTAAACATAGAGGTACCATATGACACTCAAGAGAAATGAAAACGTGTCCACATAAAGTATTTACAGCCACACTGTTAATAATAACCAAAAAGTTGAAACAACCCAAGTGGCCATCAATTGATAAAAGGACAAATAAAATGCAGTGTGTCCATACAGTAAAATTATTATTCAGTCATAAGAAGGAATGAAATACACATGCTACAACACAGATGAATCTTGAAAGCACTATGTTAAGTGAGAGAAACCAGACACAAGAGGTCTTGTGTCATACGATTCCATTTGTATGAAGTGTCCAAAACAGGCAAGTCCACAGAACCAGAAAGTAGTTGCCAGGGGCTAGGAAGGGTGGGGAATGGAAAATTACTGCTAATGCATACAGGATTTCTTTTCAGGGGACAAAACTGTTCTAAAGTTAGACAGTGGTGATAGTCATACAACTCTGTAAATTTACTAAAAAACCACTGACGTGTATACTTTCACTGTAACTCCCAGCTAGACCTATATCCCACAAGTTTCCAGTGGTATTTTTGCCACTTGAAAGGCTGACGTATATCTCAATAAAGCTACTACTTAAAAAAAAGGGGAAAGACAAACACTGTGACTTTGCTCCACAGGCAAAAGTAGTTCCCTACACCCACACCACACACACATACTGCAGCAGATTATGAGCTAAAAAGTCATTTTAGGAACAGATCCAGAGGAAATGGAAGGACCAAGGCATCACTAAGGTCTGCATCAGACTCCAAAGCTATTCCATTTTTCAACCATGTACCTGGCTCTTCCATGTGAACAATGATCCAGTTGAAGGCCACCTCGGCACCCATATTTCCAGTAAAGTACACAGCCTTCCGACACGCTTCTAGAGGGAAACCCATCTCGGCCAGCTGCATCACCGACGACTCATCGATGTCTGATGCTACAGAGCGCAACAGGGTATCCTGCTGTGAAAAGGGAAACTCTCTCCTTGTCTCAGCTTCCCGTCACCCCCTTACCAACATGCTATCCAAAGAAAGTGCTATTTTGTTTGGTGTACAAATGGTGGTTCAGCTTTGCTTTGTTTTGCTTTAAGCCATCCAAATATTAAGCTATTTGAGTTGAGCTGACCTAAATCTTTGCCCTTAATAGGAACCATGATAATCACCTGGGCAAGCCAAGCACTGAAAAACAATTCTCTGATTTTGCGAGGGGTGATTGAGTGTATTCCCAGAGCTCATATCATACTCAAGACCTCTCAGCAGCCTCTCCTATGACTGAAATTTGAAGAGAAAAGCATTATCTACAGCCCAGGCCTGTTCCTTAAATCTCACAGGAAGTCATCATAGGCCTTTAGGTATATTAGTAATCAAAGGAAGCAATCAACTCTGGGAAACAGAGAGCCCAAATGTTAAAAACAGTTGTCTCCAGAAAGGCTTTGTAGACCAAAACATTCAGAGTATTTAGTGTTAAACACTCTCTCTTTCTCCTAATTAATATCTAAATATTCACTATAGTTTATTTTTAATGTTCTTTTTAGAAAACCGAGAGGATTAAAGGAAATAAAAAGCTACAAAATTAACACACAATCCAATGAAACTAATAACCTTGAGGGTATTAATTAATACTACCATGTCCTATCAGCCATGTGTCTTCAATATGTATCAGCATCGGGAGTATAAAAAATGACTAGTCACTGTGCTACCATTGCAGAAAAAGGTCTCCTCATGTGACCAGAGGGGAAAGAAGTGGCATCATTAGTCCCCATTCATTGATGAGGAAACTGAGGCTCAAACTGAGGCTCAGAGAAATTAAGTAAATTATTCTAGGTCATACAGTCATAAATGGCTCTCAGGCTAACGGTCACTCTCCCTAGCCACTTAAGGGCCACTTAATCACCATGTCACTGGGTTTGTATTTGCTACCTCAACTTGCAGACAAAGAATCATTCCCACTGAGGAAAAGCTGTATATGCACATGTACAGAAAAATGACCCTTTACTGAACCCCCACAGATAAGTGTGTCAGACCAATAACAATTGTAGGACACTGGGAAAATTTTTAAAAGATACATACGGTCTATTAGTTGGTTCATCAGGCGATCTGGAAATTAAGGGAGAGAGCAACAAATGAGACCAAACCTTGGCAAACTGTGTTAGAGAAAGAAAGTCAATGCAGAACACTCCCTAACTCCATCACCCCTCAGGACCCCACACTGGTGTCAGACCACCGAGCCTGCCCAACATAAAATCATTACAGTAAGGAGGGAAAATACCAGGTTTCTGGCCTTTAAAGCAGATAAAACGTGATGCTCTGATTATCATCTCAATGAACTAAATCAGTTCTCTCCCTATATTTCTAAGAACTATGTATAATTACAAGCCAAGGAGTCTATTATGAACCTCAGAGAAAGGAGGAGCAGTGCTAATAAGCCATCTTGTACTTCTGTGATATTCGTACTGATCTCTTCTTTCTTAAATCCCTTTAAAGAATCACCTGTACCCATAGCCCAGAATATCCCATGTGCGGGTCTCTTCATACTCCGTGCTCTAACATTTGACTTAGCATTAGAGAATGACAGAACAGAGATGCCTATCTGGAATCCTATCTTGCTCCTCTCGGATTCACCTCACCCTCCTTATGCACTCAAACTAGGTCACCAATAATATTCATTGCTCAACTGATAAAATACCTTTGATAGAGGGGCCCAGAGTGCTCTATCACTATAAGTTATTTCACTTAATTAACCCTTTAGGAAGGTGAACAGTAAACAGGTAAGCAAAGCCAGAATGAAACTGATTTCACCAGAATAAATGAACTAATAATGGAACCGAGATTTTTTAGCACTGTCCTTGGAACCACGAATGTGAGGCAGCTATTTTTTGCATGTCCTTTTCCCTGCCAAAGTTAAGCATTATGAACAATGACCAATTTCACAAAGTGAAAGAGAAACTCAAACCACTCCCTTGCTATGAAGCAGTGATGAAGCTGGGGAGAGGAGATGTGGGCAAGATATTTAAAACCAACACACTGTTGAATGCCCTCTTTGGTTGTCCAAAGGCACTCCCAAGAATGACACAGCTCCCCTAGACAAGGAGCCTACCGAAACACACGCCTTCTCCCCTACAGGTCCTTTTGGGAGAAGTAGAGTGAGGAAGAAGGTAAAGTCAAAGGCAACATAACCAAAAAACTTTCTGGAGACTAGCTGCCCTCTGTTGCCAGTGGTTTCCACAAGTCCCTTTCAGCCACTCATGATTGGTCTGGGCCATGCCTAGTTTAAGTTTACGGTCCCAGCCAGGTCTCACTTCTGTATTCTATGGTGGGTTACAACAGAGGAAGGCAGCCAAAGGACAACAGAGGCATTGGAGGAAAGTGACTCTTTCAACAGAAAAGGGTGGCATGGAGGGGTAAAAACATCCTCCTGGAAGATGATACCTTTTGAGTCATCAGGAATGACTATGGGCGGGCTGATGTCCGGAAGCTCCTCCTCTCCTGGTTGTAACCCCCTGGCTCGGAGATGGTTGATATCCAGTAGGTCTGGCATATCGATGGAAACATCTGCAAAATGAAAAAGATTTTTCAATGGATCTTGCAAAAATCCCATCATAACCTCCTAAAATCAGCACCACTAACTCTATGCGCATGTGTCTAGGCAGAGCTAAGGGGGGCTTTTCAGATCCTTGGAGTAATCACTGGATCAGGAGAGGCTCATCAGGACTGATTAGATTTTAACGTCGACCATGGGGAAAGTACAGAGGGTGGCAGGATTTTACACTGAACGAGAGCAAATGGGATGGGCCAGAGGTCGCCAGCAGGCAGCCCGTGGACCACTTGTAGCCCAGACACTTTCTGCGTGGTGTTTTTAAAATGTTAGCAACAAATTCCAATTTTTAAATCAGAAGGTCTTAATTTAGAAATCCAGATTTCTACCTTATTTTGAAAAACAAAGCCGTAGCAGATTCTCCTCTGGGTGCCCTCTGCGACAGTCTGTCACAGACCTCGCTGTTCCTCATTGACCCAGGACCCTGGGTACCCTATCTGTGCTACTCTGATTCTTGTTAAAAAACAGTTTCCTAATCCATGTCTTTATCCAAAGTGTGATACCCAAGAAAGTCCAAGACACCCGGCCACCTGTCTCCAACACCCAACCCATTTCCTTAATTCACATTATCACCCTGTCCTCACTGGGCATTTGAGTCTGCAACCTCTAGTTTGTGCCTTTTCTCAGACCATGATGAGTAATGGGATTTAACTAAGGCAATAAATAAAGAATGAAGTTTGGAAGGTATTAATTGAACCTGAAGCATATTAGTCTTGGAGTACATTGTTTTTAACTTCTCAGCTCAACTGTTCTTGCGTTGACTTATCCCCTACAAAATTCATCAGTCTAATATCTTGTTATGTTCAGTATTGCATCTATTCAGATATAATAATAAATGGGGTCAAATGTCGGTGTAGGATGTGTCTCTTGGTCTAGCAAACAGAACCTGAAAATAGTATCCCCCAAACCAGTCAAGATGCCAGGTATAACAGTCCTACTTTGAAACAACAATCCAGAGTAAAGCTTAGTTAAAAAAAGTTTTTAATCTCACGGGGCAACAAAAACAAACATAATGTCTGACCCACAAAATAAATACAATTGCTCCTCAACAGAAAAATTCAGATTCATTAATTGTTTCCAAAGCAGTTCAGAGCCTTTAGAAGAAGAAATTGTTTTCCCAGGTAATTCTCAGGTCCACAGAGCAAAGGCTAAAGTGAGATGAGCACCCTGACCTCTGCCCTCCTCCCCGCCCACAGAATCATTCCACTAGGAAGAGGAAAGTCTGCGTGAGAATCAGTCACAGCCCAGCACAATGTCAAACAAGGGCTACGTAAACTGTTAGGGCTGGAGGATTCTGGGAAATCACTCCAGCCGATTTTCCATTCTTTTTACCCATCCCCTTCAGATGAGCAGATCAGGCCTTAATTAACCAGTGTAAAACCTGAGTAGTTGTTTTTTAAGTGCTCAAAACATAAAAACTTTAAAAGACTGGCAAATAGTCTGATGTACTTGCGTGAGAAACCACAGAGGGTAAAACTGGACATCTTTCTATGCCACTGAGGATGGCCCAAAAACACCCTTGGAATTAAATCATGATGGTAAAAAATACGTTCTTATGCACTGTCTGGAAAATGAACTTCTAACAATGGTCAAGGGCCTTCAAAAGTAGCAAGAAAGAAATCTAATTAAACCAAAATCACATCCCTTTTTAATGCAACTGACTATATTCATTTTATTATTAATAAGACTTGTATTATTTAAGAGAATATCATGAGCTTGCTTCAGAGGCCCAGGAGAGCTGCCAAGAGAAGAAAGCATCTTCAGTTACTGGACTTGCACCTCCAAGTGTGGCCTTGGAGCAGCTGCACCAGCACCACCTGGGAGCTTGTTAAAAATAAAGAATTCCATGTTAAAGAAGAAGCAGGGAAAAAGTGGAAGAATATAGTTAAAAGAATAAAATGACAATAAATACAAACCTATCACTAAACACTTTAAATGTAAATGGCTTAAATGATCCAATCGAAAGACACAGGGTGGCTGAATGGGTAGGGAAACAAGACCCATATATATGCTGTCTACAAGAGACACACCTCAAACAAAAGACACGAACTAAACGTAAAGGGATGAAAAAAGATATTTCATGCAAATGGAAATGAAAAAATCTGCAGTAGCAATACTTACATCAGAAAAAAATAGACTTTAAAACAAAGGCTATAGTAAGAGAGAAAGAAAGACACTACATAATGATAACAGGGGCAATCCAACAAGAGGATATAACAGGAGTAAACATTTACACATCCAACATAGAAGCACCTATATATATAAGCAATTCTTGATGGACATAAAGGGAGAGAGCAAAAGTCATAGTAGGGGATTTTGACATCAATAGATAGAACTTCCAGACAGAAAATCAACAAGGAAACGGTGGCCTTAAATGACACACTAGTTCAGATGGATTTAATTGATACCTTCAGATCATTTCACCCCAAAGCAGCAAAATTATATTCTTTTCTAGTGCACACGGAATATTTTCCAGTATAGAATACATGTTAGGACACAAAACAAGTCTCAATAAACTTAAGCAGATTGGCATCATATCAGGCATGTTCTCTGACCATAACAGTGAAACTAGAAATCAATCACAAGAAAAAAACTAAATAACACACTAATTCATGGAGGCTAAATAACATGTTGCTAAACAATGAATGGGTTAACAAAGAGACCAAGGAAAAAATCAAAAGATACATTGAAACAAAAGAAAATAAGGACACAACAACCCAAAACCTATGGGACAGAGTAAAAGCACTCCTAAGAGGGAAATTCATAGTATTACAGGCCCATGTCAAGAAACAAGAAAAATCTCAAACAATCTAATTTTATAGTTTAAAAAAAACTAGAAAAAGAACAACAAACAAAACTCGAAGTATGTAGAAGAAAGGAAATAATAAAGATCAGAGAGGAAATAAACAAAATAGAGTCTAAAAAGCTATATAAAAGGTCAATGAAACCAGTATCTTGTTCTCTGAAAAGATAAGCAAGATTGACAAACCCTTAACCAGGTTTGTTTAAAAAAAAAAAAAAGAGTACCCAAATAAATAAAATCAGAAAAATGAAAAAGGAGCTGTAACAACTGAAACCACAAAAATACAAAGGATTGTAAGAAAGTATTATAAAAAATATATGCCAACAAATTAAACAATCTGGACAAAATGGATTAATTCCTGCAAACATACTGTCTTCCAAAACTGAATCAGGAAGAATCAGAGAGTCTGAATTTGACAGATTACCACTAATGAAATTGAAGCAATAATAAAAAAATTCCCCAAAAATAAGAAGTACTGGACTGGATGGCTGCACAGATGAATTTTACCAAATGTTCAAAGAACTAACACCTGTTCTTTTCACACTACCCCAAAAAATCCAAGAGAAAGGAACTCCCAAGTTCATTTCAGGAGGCCAACATTATCCTAAATACAAAACCAAGTAAAGACACTATAAAGAAAAAAATTTACAGGCCAATACCCCTGATGAACAGAGGTGATAAAATCCTCAACAAAATATTAACAGACTGGATCCAGCAATAAATTAAAAAGATCGCACACCATGATCAAGTGGAATTTAATCTGGGGATGCAGAGTTGGGACAATATCTGCAAATCAATAAATGTGATACACCACATAAACAAAATGAAGGACAAAAACCACATGATCATGTCAATAGGTGCAGAAAAGACATTTGATAAAATCCAGCATCAACTTAAAATAAAAACTCTCAGCGAAAAGGGAATAGGGAACACATATATCAACATAATAAAGGCCATACATGACAAGCCCAAAGACAACATCATATTCAATGGACAAAAACTACACATGTTTTCCTTAAGACTGGAAACAAGACAGGGATGACTGCTTTCATCACTCTTATTCAACATAGTATTGATAGTCCTAGCCATAGCAATCAGACAAGAAGAAGAAATAAAAGGCATCCAAATTGGAAAGGAACAAGTAAAATTGTCATTATTCGCAGATGACATGATACTGTATATAGAGAACCCTAGAGATTCTACCAAAAACCTACTAGAACTAATAAATGAACTCAGTAAAGTACCAGGATACAAAATAAATATCCAGAAATCAGTTGTATTGCTATACACCAATAATGGGAAACCAAGAAAACAATTCCATTTATAATTGCATGAAAAATACAAAATATCTAGGAATAAATCCAACCAAGGACATAAAAGACCTATACTGAGAAAATTATAAGACACTGAAAAAAGAAATTGAAAAAGACACAAATAAGTAGAAGCATACACCATGTTCATGGATAGAAAGAATTAACATCATTAAAATGTCCATACTACCCAAAGCAACCTACAGATTCAACATAACTCATATCAAGACACCCATGGCATATTTCATAGAACTAGAACAAATATTCCGAAAATGTATATAGAACCACAGAAGGTCCTGAATAGCAACAGCAATCCTGAAAAAGAAGAACAAAGTTGGAGGAATCATGCTACCTGATATCAAACTATACTAAAAGGCCACAGTAATCAAAGCAGCATGGTGCTGGCATGAAAACAGGCACATAGATCTATGGAACAGAATAGGGAGCCCAAAAATAAACTCACAGCTTCATGGTCAATTAATATGTGACAAAGGAGGCAAATGCAAAGGTAAAAAGATGGTCTATTCAATAAATGGTATAGAAAAACTTGTACACATATGTGCAAAAATAAAACTAGACCGTCTCCTTACACCACACACAAAAGTAGACTCCGAATGGGTTAAAGACTTAAATGTTAGATTCAAAACCATAAAAATCCTAGAAGAAAGTATAGGCAGTAAAATATCCAACATTTCTCAAGGCAATATTTTTCTGATACATCACCTCAGGCAAGGGGGACAAAAGAAAAAATAAATATATGGGACTACAGCAAACTAAAAAGTTTTTGCACAGCGAAGAAAACCATCAACAAAATGGAAAGACAACCCACTGAATGGGAGAATATATTCGCCAATGACACATCTAATGTGGGGTTAATACCCAAAATTTATTAAGAACTTCCAAAACTCAACACCAAAAACACAAACAATCCAATTAAAACAATGGGTAAAGGACCTGAATAGACACCTCTCCACAGGGGACATACAGATGGCCAATAGACAGGAAAAGGTGCTCAATGCCACTAATCATCAGAGAAACGCAAATTACAATCACAATGAGATTTCACCTCACACCGGTCAGAATGGCCATCATCAATAAATCAACAAACAAGTGCTGGTGAGGGTGTGGAATAAAGGGAACCCTAGTGCACTGTTGGTGGGAATGACGACTGCTGCAGCCACTGGATAGCAGTATGGAGTTACCTCAAAAAATTAAAAATGGAACTGCCTTATGACCCAGCGGTTCCATTTCTGGGTATGTAACCAAAGGAACCTAAAAGACTAGTTAGACAGAATGTATGTACCCTCATGTTCATTGCAGCATTATTATAAGGCCCAAGATTTGGAAGAAGCCCAAGTGCCCACTAGTAGATAAGTGGATAAAAAAGCTGTGGTACATTTACATGATGGAGGACTATTCAGCCATAAAAAGAAGGAAATTTTAACTTTTTTGGCAGCATGAATGAACCTGGAGAGTATCGTGCTAAGTGAAATAAGCCAATGAGAAAAAGACAAGTACTGTATGATTTTATTTATATGTGGAATCTAATGAACTAAATAAACTAACAAACAAAATAGAAATAGACTTAATAGAGAACAGACTGACAGCTGTCAGCAGGGAAGGTGTTTGGGAAGCTGGGTGAAAAAAGCGAAGGGATTAAGCAAAAAAACAAAAACAAAAACAAAAAAACACCTCACAGACAACAATACAGTGATTACCAGAGGGAAAAGAGGTAGGTGGGGGGTTAGGGCAGGTAGACGAGGGTAAAGGGTGGTGAAAAATGGTGATAGAAGGAGACTTAATTTAGGGTGGCGAACACACAATACATTATACAGATGACGTATTATAGAATTGTACAACCGAAACCTGTGTAATTTTATTAACCAATGTCACCCCAATGATTTAAGAAAAACCAATAATAATAAAAAGTAAAAAAAAATAAACTATTCAATGAGAAAATAATAAAGAAACAAAGAATCCCAAGCCCCACCCCAGACCTGCTGAATCAGCATCTGCATTTTACCAAGATTCCCAGGTAAATCTGTGCACCTTCACTTTGGGAAGTACTGTTTATGTGATAATGTGGGGATCCTTTTTTCACTCCTGGAATCCACTCATTTCAAACCCATTACTAGAGGGGTGGGTTAGCATGCGGTAATTTTATCATCAGTTATCACGTATTCTGTTTCAAAAGGGAAAGGCAGAAATACTGGAGAATGAAATGGACCTCATTCTGCCAGCCAATCACTCATGGTTATTTCACATGCCACACTTTTTAAATGGCTAATTTGATGTTTTAAGCAACAGCATGCAAAAGATACCTACCGAATTTTTTGGGAACCCAGTCAAGGCCAAAAGTGAACTTCTTTATCTGTACAACCAAGTATTCAGGAAAGGAGGCAAAGCGAGATGTTCTGGGAAATACAAAGGGGTTGCATCAGTGAAACAAGGCAATAAGAATTGTGAACACAGTTCCTGAAGCATCACAAGCTTTGTCTGAGGCACACCTGCAGCACCAATGACTGGACTGAAGAGGAGGAACGGCAAACAGACAGAAGCAGATACACACTCAGACACTCCTTCACATTCATCCTGGCCTTTTCATAAAAAGAAAATGTTTAGAGTAGGAGTGAGTTGTCCTTTGAGTATGATTTTGGACCCATTGCCAAATTATTACTTTTACTGTGGAATTTTATATTTCTGAAAAGTGCTTTTCAGCCATAAATATCAGTTTTCTCTAAACCCCTTGGTGGAATTAACTAAATACATATAGTTATATAATATATACATATATTTGTAGATATATGCAGACATGCATGCATTATGTGTTTTGTTTTTGGTTTTTTAATTCAATATTATTTTGTATTAGTTTCAGGGGAACAGCATAGTGGTTAGACAATCATATACTGGACAGTGTTTCCCCCAATATATCCAGTGTCCACCTGACACCATACATAGTTATTGCAATATTATTAACTATATTCCCTATGCTGTACTTTACATCCCCATGACTACTCTCTAACGACCATGTTGTACTTTTTAACCCCTTTACCTTTTGCACTGTGTGTGTGTGTATGTGGGGTTTGAAAAACTTCCCTAAGCAATCCTGACACAATCCCACCTAAGAATCACTATCTTACAGCACAGGGTTGGCACAGGAGGGACCTTTGGAACTTCCATTGAGGCTGACGACTGGAACTTCCAGGACCTCATTAAAAGACTACTGTACCTAAATCCGTGCTCATGGATCCCAGAGGTATAAATATTAAGGGTAAGAAAGGCTGAATTGCCAGGACTTTAGTTTGGCAGTTTTATACACAGACTATTCGATTTGTACACCTAATTCCTGCCCTGGTTTCGGCTCGTTCTTTCAATATTTATCATCTTAGTTATAACAATCATTTCTATTTCAGTGTCTATGTGAATGTGGCAGGTTCATGTAAAAAAATAAAATTAGCTGTAGACATGTGCTATAGATACCTTCTAAAATAAAAATTTCTTGAACAGTCTCCCTATCTACTGCACTTTCCAAATCTAAGTCAGTGCCTTGTGCTTGAGATGCTTCCTCCCAGAATACAGAGAACACATGCAAATCTCTGCTGCCCCCTAGTGCTGAAGGGAAGTCACAGTACAGGGACAGAGCACTGGTCAAAAACAGTTTTTTACATGAATTGTGGTGGGTCTTGGATATGCTACTTGATTCACACCAAATCTGAGCAAATCACTGACTCTCCCTGAGAAGGAAAGACTCGCACAGAAAAGGTGCAATGGCTGAGGAAACTTCAGCCTACTGTCAAAACTTAAAGTAAAAAAAGTCCAATCCACATGTTGTACCCCTTAAACTTACACAGTGTTGTATGTCAATTACATCCCAATAAAGCGGGGGTGGGGGGTATAATTACAGAAATTGTTTCTACCACTAATATTACGTGTAGATAGCTCAGTGCCCAGAGATGCATCCAAGTTGCAATGAAGTGAGCATCGACGTTTCACATACCAGCCTTCGTCCGCAAGGACAGGCGTGCAGACAAGCACACACACGTACACGCCAGCCTGAGCAGCCCCAGGGTGGACACTTACCCTGCAATAAGTAACTGAGAACTGAATGAACCACTACTCATCCTCATTTGGATATAAAGAACCCTTTTTAAAAATTATTTTAAGAAAATACGGTTTTAGTTTTTGAAATGAGTTCTTTTCGTTTACCCATTTTTGACATACGAGGTTCAATGATCTGAGACAGAGGAATCCCGAGAGACGGCTTTCACAGAGAACAGTGATTCAGGTTTGACTGCTGCTTCAGGCTGCGGTGGAAACAGCCAGCAACAGTTCTACCTCGCTCCCCTTTACATCAACTAGAGCTCAGTCTTAATCTAGAATAGAAAGGGCCAAAGCATGTCTGAAAGCAAGAAGCTTTCCAGAGTTGGACTGGCAGACCCCCGCTCGTTTTACACCACTATGCGGACTCTTTCTCTAAACATACGAAGTGTGCCAGCAAGGGCCTGACTGTATAAAATTAACTAAGGTGTCAACTGAAGGAAAAAAATGTTTTCTGTACCTGACAACGAGGCCAACAATGTGGAACTAGGACACCTCCGGCCTGAGTCCCAAGCGCCTCACCTGAGCATGCCCAGCAGCCGCGCTGCCCACTTCCAGATGCCCCGAGAGCCCTGGCCTCCAGCCAGCAACACAGTCAACCAAGTTCTAAGCCAAATATTTAATTATGGAATTAAAATCTATCACAGTGGAGTTTAAATACTGAAGACAGTCATAGGGATTTTTGTAACTTCTTCATTAATATCATTCTTGCCATGGAGGAGGTTTTTGGCTACACCTTCTTGGGGGAAAAAAGAAAAAGCATTCCCTGCCCGGCACATAAGCCTGCTTTATTGGGTACGTCTCACTTAAGCAAAGCATAGAACAACTAAGGCTGTGTGAATCGTAATCCTATCTCGCCACATGAGCAAGCACGCGCAGATTCATACAATGCCCTATCACTACCCCTGGCCCAGTTCCCACCTCTCGAATTCCCCTCCTCGCCCCACCACCATCAAATAAGCACACATACATGCACGTGTGCATGTACACATACACGCACTTACTTTTTACACGCACACTTACTTTACGCCCGCAGACTTCGCCTGGAGGGCACTGCTCCAGAAATCATCCACGTTTTCTGGTTCAGAAAAGGCCTGAAGGCAGGCACTAAACGGTATCTTGGCACGAACCAACTCGGGAAGGGGTCTCCTATTTGCTTCTGCTTCCCTTCTTGTTAATTCATAGGCGATCAGTTCGTCTGAGTAAAAGAGCAAGCAACTGAATGTCTTTGCCATCGCTCTTACCTTCTTTTATAGATAGATAGATAGATAGATAGATAGATAGATAGATGATAGACAGACAGGTTTATCTATATATAGATATATAGAAATATTTTAGAGAAAGGGAGAGAGAGAGTGGCTGGTTTGTTTGTTTGTTTGTTTGTTTTTGCTGTTGTTGCTCTACTTACTCATGCATTCATTGGTTGATTCGTATATGAGCCCTGGGTGGGGATCAAACCCACAACCATGGCGTATCGGGACAACACTCTAACCAACTGAGCTAACCAGCCAGGGCCTCGCTCTTATCTTCTAGAAATGAAAAATATCCCCTTTGGACAATCTTCCCGGAAGGTTTCTGGGCTGGGGCAGTGCTGCGTACTTGCAGCCCTTCACAGATCCAGGAAAGCATGCAGAGAGGCTGCTCTTGGGGTGTCTTTAGAGTAGCACTGACAGGCTGCATACAGTCAGCCTTATTTTTTTTTGCCTGTTCCTCTTTGAGACTGACAAAAGGGGACTGTGAACCCCGGCCCAGATGGGAGGTTCAGACCACGCATGTGATAGAAGCGATGCACGAGCTTGGTCTCCCATTTGTCCAGACGTCAAGGCCGGTGTACCCAAATGCCACCCTCCAATCACAAATTCTTTGCACAGAGAATTTCGCACCGAAAGACACCCAAGGGCTCACCTCTTCTCAGGCCCTTCTCAAATAGAGGTCACGGAGGGTGTGGGCCAAGGAGCAAAGGGAACTATAAGGACTGCAGTTACCCACAGCACACAATCTGTGCAACTGACATTGCCAAGACAACTTCCGCTTGAGATTACTCAACACCTCAGATAACAGAGCCACCAACCCAGAAAGTCTTTCAACACCATCCCTGCTCAAATGATTAAACATCAAGGGAAAAAGAAGGGAGGGCAGTGTGAACTCCCCACGGGCCCACAGATCTGCTCTTGGAAACCACCTGCAAGTCAAAATTTTATATAGATTTTGAATGGGCCTTTCCGGGAATTCTTTTTGTATTTAAAAACAAAACAAAACAAACCTTACTCCCGATCCAGCTTTTAGGCACACTTATGTACTTAGGTGTTTTCTTAAACACATCTGACTATGCTTTTAACATTCATCTCCCAGTCTGCTGTCAGTTTACAATGTACTTATATCTAGGATGCTGGCACTTGGGGTTTCAGCAATCAGTATCCGGAGGCTACCTAAATTATCAATCTCCTTTCTGAACAAAGTAGTTACCGCTCAAAGATTTTAACAGTGAGTCAAACGGGATGGTGGAACTGAGCAGAACATGTGAGTCAGTACCCTCAAGGCCAGTGAGAGAAAGTAAATAGGCCTAGCTCTAAAAAGGAAACAAAGCATACATCCCCACCCTCACTTCTACCCGTATAAAGGATAAGAATTTAAAAACTGGTCAAACGCTGCAGGAGCTTACAGGAAATGGAAATCATTTTACCTTGGAATCACCTTAATTATCACTTTCCAATTAGCATAATAAAGTGACCGCTCCCTCACAAAAAAAGAGGAAAAAGTGCACCCAGAATCTATAGAAATAACCTATTCATAGGAGAGAAGCAACCTAGCAAAGTATATTGCCTTTTTCTGCTTCTAAAATATTCATTCTAAGAAATACAATTTTATCTCTTCTGCCTGGGGAGAACTAGATTAGACAGACCGGAGGAACCTTCCCCTCAGGCCCCAACCTGGCTGCAACATGTCTGCCTCCTTCCTGCTTCCGGAGTGCAGAGGCCCCTCTAAAGGGCCCAGCGCCTGCAGCGCCTCATCATCTGCAAGAGACGATGGAAACGCTCAGATGCCAAAGCTGGATTACATCAAGAGACCTCTGCTTGAGTGGCTCACCTAAAACAATGCCGTTCTGGTCATTTCCACACGTGTGATTACAAATACTTCTCCCCAAATTAAGCTGACTCCAAGCCAAACACTTGGTCAAATTTATAGGCACTGAAATAAGTTCCATCCATAACCCCTGTAAAAAATCTGTGATGCATTTGATTCTTTTCAAAAGGCAGTCCCATGGGGACCGAGGGAAAGATGAAAGAGACAAACAAGCCAGGCACCATCTGGGCTGGGTGTCCTGGTAAAGCGGTACAGCGACTACAACGTGTGACCTGCCTCCAGGGTGCTCAACCGTGAAGAAGTACGCTGCTAACTTCCTACCTGGGGATTCCCTTACCTTTATTGGTCGCTGCCTCCATGGCCACAGGTAACTGCATCAGGTAATCCACCCTCTCCGTGTAGCGGACTTTTCGGGTCTGACAGCACTGAATGCGTTCTTCCACCAAAAACCGAAAAACATCACTTGGATTTTCTGAGCCAATGCGGTTCCTCTGAAGGTTAGATTACATCAGGTTAGTGAATTTTTGGATACTAAGCCATAAATAAAAATTAGCAAAAAATCAAACAAGCCTCTGACTTAAAGGCCTGGTATTACGAAACAATCCCTTTGGGCATGCCATTTCATCCGAGAACTTTACAAGCAGAACACCGGTATTTACCTAAAGTCCCCAAACAGGGATTGGCTTAATAAATTATGATTCATCTTGTGAATTAATATTATGCAGCCATTAAAAGTCATGGGTGAGGGACTGCCCTGGATAGAGTTAGAAGAAAGGGGATGAGGGGGTCAAACTAAAGAGAATGGGAAAAAAATAAAGGACAGCCTGGGAAAAACGAAGGCCATGTATATGATTATACAAATGCACTCATGTAAATTACATACAAATAAAAAAGAAATCATGCTAACTTCAAATACATAACGACGAGACAAAGGTTCACAGCAGGTGAAGTGGAAACATTGCTTAGAAACTACACGTAAGGAATTAACAAACGCACCTGGAAAATGGCCAGTGGGCCAGACACCAAAATGTCAATAGTGGTTGTTTGTAGGGCCTAGTATTAAGGGTGATTTTGATTTTCTCCTTTGTACCTTTCTATATTTTTCACAGGGAACACATATGTAATCGGAAAAATAAATAGTTGATTTTAAGAGGGGAAAAAATCTTTAATCATAAATTCTTAGTGGTTTTTGAAAACCACAGCATTTATTGTGACTCAACTCTGCTGTGAGCCAAGTGTGGCCATCTCTGAGTTGTGGCAGGAAGACTCCAAATACCACGTAAGACTCTCAAAAAGCTTTGTCACCAAAAAACAAAGAAAAGGGAAAAAGAATGGTGAATGAAATAACTGATCAACACTCCTATTAACACGTACAAATAAACGGAGAACAGGGAGATCTACAAATGCCTAGAAACAGGACACAAGGAGCTGTCACATCAAATGGACTGAGCAGACACACCTTAAAGAAGTCAATGCTGATGGAGCTCGGGCAACGAGATTTAGGTAAGGGGGGTGGAGGCATTCTGGCCAAGCCCGAGTGGGCTGCACTGAGGAGCCGGGCACACTTCTCACAACCCTTCTGAGCATTTTTGAAGAGGCTTACTCACCTCTACTAGATTAACCAGGTGCAAGAAGAATTCCTGGGCATCCTGCTGTCTGTTAGAGGAGAATTCTGGGTGACTCTTGCTTACAAAGGCCTTAAACATGCGTGGAGAGATTCCATTCTGTTGAGGCTAAAATATAAAAATAAAATCAACTTACAAATGGGCACTTTCATACACATTAACAGCACTCAGTGGCAAGCAGAGTGGGGATTACGGTAAAGCCTAATTTTCAGAAGAGAAAACCGAAGCCCACAGAAGCTCCGTGAGAATGCCAGCGTATACCTGATGTTTGGTACACACCAGGCCCTGCACTCTGAACTTGACCTGAGAACAGGGTGGGACTCTTCCTGTTAAGTCAAAACTAAAGACATGATCAATATCCCACTTTCTAAGAGAGGTACTAGGCCCTTGCAACCTCACAAGACTTGCTTCCCAGTGGCCAAACTGTCTGTTACAGCCCACTGCAGGGCAGGCTGGAGATGCACTAGGGAGGAAGAGGAGAGAGCCCCTGGTAGCGGTGGGAAACGGCACGGCTTGCCCCAGTAACTCCCGCAGAGCTGCTCTGGGCTGCTTCTGGAGCAGAACACAGGGGGCGGCCAGGAGCGTGCCCCTCCCAGGAGACGGAGACAAAGGAAAAGGCAGCTGCAGCTGCCAGGATGGCAGAGCCGGAAGAGGGAGTGGCAGGGACAACTCCGGCAGGACAAGAACGTGCGACCTTCCCCAGGGGCTAAAGGAGAGCACGGAAAGCAGCCAGACTCCTCCAGAAGGGACGCTGCATAGGATGATGGGAGGTCAGCTGGCCAAGGAGTCTCGGGGCAGGAGCCAGAGTGGGGAAGCACAGGGCCAGCTGCGCAGGGCATCAGGAGGTCCGACAGGGGGACAAGCGGGCGTCATCTCTAAAGAACTACTGATGTGCCCCAGCTTGACTCTGGAGGGGCCAGAGGAAACAGCAGGAAGCACAGAGGTGGAGCGAGGGAAAAAGTGCCAGGCGATGCCGACGCTGACCCCGCCACACTGCTGGTTTCTCAGACTCCTGAGCTTGGCGGGGGGAGAAGCTGTACACTGACTGGTGCGAGCTAGACTTTTTAACGCTGGCGATGTGAAGGGAATCTAGGCAACAAGTGCGAAGAGTCCACATCGCCTTGACGACAGGGGTGGGCTCATGATAACGCCGCTTCCCGCATCCCTCCCAATTCACCTCATCTAATAACAGGGCATCTGATACAATACCCCTACAAAGAAGGTACTACCGTTACCCTTATTTTATAGCTAGGGAAACTGAGACCGGCAGAGAGGTGCCAGATAGGTCTCTCCACTGAAAATGGTCTTACAACCAGAGTATCACACAGCTAACAAAGAGCACAACCAGGATGAACGCCCAGTTCTGATGCAGGGTCTGGCTCTCTGTAGCAAAAATGGAGTGGCAGCCGTAGCACATAGTAGGTCTCAATGACATAAACCTCACCTTGCCAGTCAACCTAAGGAAGTAATTCATGAGCTCTCTGCATATGTGTGCTTGTTGTCCACCCACTTCTCAAAACCACCACGTGCTCAGCTTCCAGGCCACGTTCCTTCCCCTGAAGTCCAGAGAACTGGCTCTGTGGGCCAGCAGGTGCCCCTCTTCCTTTCACTTTCAGCCTGCTCTGGCCCATCTGCTCAGCCTAACTACAGTGTGGCTGGCGGAGGCCGTGTCTTGCACTTCCCCGAGATCTCCTGGGCATCCCGGTCAATGCCTAGGGTCTGGAGACCACAACACATATGCATGATCACACAGTCAGATGGAGCAGGTGATGGAAAAAGTCCCATAGCCATCAGCCAAGGGGCTGCTCTACACAGAACACCTCTCCAACGCGCATGTGCTAAACAATGTTTCTAATGAAACCCAGGTGAATTTCTGCCTCACTGAAAATGCACCTGACCTAGTCATCCCATATTTACTGCCCACCTACTTCCTGCAGAGCACTATTGGGGACTGTGCCCTCCGAGAGCTGACAGACAACACACAGATCTATAACGAATGGGAAAGAACACTGCAGGTGACGTGAAACAGCCGCTCTTAGAGAATTCTGAGGACGTGGGGCCTGGACACAAGTTACACACACATGGCTTCAGATGTGCTTCCACTGATACGTGAACACCAATTTACCGTATTTTGCCAGGTATAAAGCGTACTCTTTTGCCCAAATTTTTGAGGGAAAAATAAGGATGCGTATTACACATGGGTAATGTCTGATCGGTTCTTACGTTTTGTAATTATTTGTTACATATAATATCTTGTACCATAATGTGTTCAAAAATAAATGCTAAAACTCCTTTATAATACAAAAAACAAGTACCTAAATATAAACAAATAATTGAATTAGAAAATCAAAGTGAAAGATACTGTTTCCTGAAAGTCTGGGCCAAAAACGTGGGTGTGCATTATACACGGCAACACACGGCAGAGCCGATAATCCATTTTACTGCCTGTATATACATCCCCTGAAAATTATGTGAAAGTTCTGACTTTCTTCACCAATGTTGCTGATGTATATCTATACAGTATCAGCCAACACAAGCGTGCAAAAATAATCCCTATCTTTGTGCATAATGGCTAACGTTCATTCATTCAGTGGAAATTCCCTGAGTGCTGTAAAATGTCAGACACTAGTCTAGGCACTGGGATGAGTATTTACTAGGTCCAGTCATAATTCTGAGCACTTTGCATGTACACCTGGCTTAACTCGCCCAACTTCATGAGGTGATTAATATTATTATTATTTATTCCACTTGACAGATGAGAAAACTGGCCCAAGGATCACAGCTAGAAAAGTCAGTCTTTCTCTGTCTCCATCTTTTGTTTATCTCTCTCCCATGTCCTAATACTGCTTCTTGCACTCAGGTGACTAGTTCTCATCTATGATGGCCCTGAGTGCATCTTACCAGTTGTGGAAAAAAACAACACAGGATGTCCTGGGCTCTGGGTAAGCCCTCTTCAAACCCGCACACCGCCGGGGCCAACACTGCAGGCCCTTCCCCTCTATCAGCAGCGCGGAGGCTCCCCTTCGAATAAATCCTTTCGCACTGTGTGTTCCTGTGTCGGCATTCCCTCGAGCATGCACTCACTGCCCATTCCTAAAGGTGTCCCTTCCTACAGGCTGTGCTTCCAGCCTGATGTGGCCTGTTAGTCCCCACCAAAGCAGCTGCTTTGGAAAGTTCAATAAGTCACTAAATTCTGAAAGGCTGCCTGCTGCTCTGTGCCACCATGTGGTCATAAGACTGGGAGATGTTTCAATAGAGACCCTGGTGAAAAGCCCAGAAACCCCCCGACATGAAGCATGAACTGTTGCCCGGCTTCATTCGTTCCCCTCCCACGCCTCTTCTCTTTCTGGGCCCATTTCTTTTCCCTTCACTGACCTTTCTTAATCCTTTGTTCACAGTTTGGCTATAGCTTGAGAACTGTTGATCACTGAGAGGTTATTTGAAAAAGCCTCCTCACCAGGGAGATGGTACCTCTCCCTCAGCACTCCACGCTGCGTACCAGCTGCTGGCTTTCACAGCTGGGTCCGAGCATTATAGCTCAGACTCAGCTACTCCACACTCAGTGCTTTGATCATTAGCCAGCCCTGTCTGCCTGCACCCACACCCCACACCAGTGCGTCTCTGATTTCAGAAGGGAGGTCTCACAAATTCCCATGCTCAGCTTTTACTGGGTTCACTTCTTATCTTTTGGATCAGAAAGTCAATAAAAAAAGTTGAGCCTGAATCTAATTAAGCTTCTAGATCTAACTTCCAGCTTAAAAGAAGCACAAGCTAAACAGCTCAAGGAAGCAATCATTAGAGGAATCCTAGGCAAATCATCCAGCTCCTTCAACAAATCAATACCGTGCAAAAAGAAAAACAGGGGACTTTGAAAAGATGTGTTGCAGGAAAAAAATCTAACTATGGACTGGGTACTGGACATACTAAGGGACAGCTGCTCATTTTGTTGTTGTGCTTCTAACACCCTAAAATTGTACCATGATGTTCGTATTTTTTTAAAAAAGAAAGTATTCTAGTTATAGACGCATGCTGAATATTTGCAGGTGAAAAGGAAGATGCCTGGATTTTGTGTAAAAATACTTCAGGGAAAGGGGAGGAAGGGAAGGAAAGAGTTGAGTTTGGGGGAGTTGATGAAACCAGATTGGCAGAATGGTGATGGCTGAAGTGACTTAACGGTACATGAAGATTCCTTACACTTCGCTCTCTATTTCTGTGAATATTTGTAAATTTACATAAAATTTTTTTTAATTTAAAAAGATAAGGCAGTTTCTTTCTTACGAGAAATTAAAAGCTTAAATAAGAACCAAAGAACTATGTCAAAGAAACCACATTTTCTGGTTGGCAGTGGGTTGATGACATCACTGCAGTGTCCCCCTATGGACCAATCACTGCACAAGACGAGAGGGAGAGACCAAAACTGACGAAGAGTCAGACCTGCCTTCCAGAAGCTCACACCCTCACTGAGCGCTGGCCCTCAAGACAGAGTCCCAGATAGTCTCCAAAATAGCAACCACCTAAGGAGCCCGTTGTATTTATAGGGTACTGTACTTACTTTCCCCATCAGGAATTGCAAAACAGATGAGCTAAAATTAGGGGGAGGACTGGGGTGTTCAGAATCTCTCCCACATGCTTAGGCAGACTTCCTGTTAAACACAACCAAGAAGGCGGCCGGACACTGTCCATTCATGGTTCCCTGAGCCTGATGCTTTAATTAATAAACACTTCATGGTCCCCTGAGCCTAATGTTTTAATTAATAAACACCGCTGCACAGCTGAGACTCTGTATCAAATTAGAGTAACTCTTGTCTGGATATGTACATTGTAAAACCACAGGAATGAAAATAAATCCATCTCAGCAGGATATATACATTGTAACACCACAGCAATGAAAATAGACTCATCTCAGCCCATCTCCAAAACACAAGTGCATTGCCATCTTTGATTTAAACATTAAAACGTAAACCCTGGACCAGTAGTCCCTAACCCAGGTCTAAATCCCAAATCTCCTAAACTAAAGGAACAGAGGGCATTCCCCAAGCTATTTTTCATGTTTCAAAAGATAAGTTTAAAATGTTACAACTGCCCAACCCAAGAAAATGGAGGTTGGTGAAACTAAAGTTCTTACTTTGTGGCTAAAATTACATCACCTCCAAGTAGAACATTTTTATCAAACACTGAGGCCAGCAACTATGATCAATGATTATTTAGCTGGACATCAAATGAATTGCCTTCAGAAAAGCAGTTTGTTCAGAATACGGAATTGTTTTAAAACATGTTACCTTCCAAAGGAGAAACAAATTATAGAGTATTCAGCATTAAAATTTGTGAAAGCACTGTCTCAGAATGCATAAAAACCAGGAATATATTTTTTGAAAGAGAAAAAGAATTCTTTTATAATGAGGAGGTTTTATCTACCACAGACTACAGTTAATTTTTAAAATAAATTCAAAAATGTATGTAGAAATGGCAGTGCCCTCCCCCCAAAACAATGCAAATCCTTCTACAGATGAAAAAGCCTGTTAAGCATGCATATATAAAAACTAGATTTCACCTTGGTCTGCAGCAGACCAGTTTAATACCAGGAAGAATATATTCTAGAAATGACCCAAAATGTAAGACAGAAGTCTTACCCAAGTTACTGGTCTACCTCGTAATTCTGCAAACTTTAAGTACCCCCTTTTGTCATCCACCCACCAGCATCTGCACACAGAGGCACTGGGAGCCTGAAACAAGTGTTGGAACAACTGCAAGGGGAAGCAAGATTGTGCAGTGGTCAAATGCACAGACTCAGGGACTGGACTGCCTGGTGGAAAGCCCAGCCCTCTCACTCACTGGCTTTGTAACTTTAGGCAAGGTTTCTGAGCATCAGTGAACACACAGGAAGAGCCTAGCCTTTTGTTAGAACGAGGCAATGTTGGTGTTGGTATCACTGGTAGTGGTCCTGTAAGAAGGCATTCCTGCCACATGGCTCTGACCTGTCTCTGCTCTCTCCCCTCCACCACACATTCCTCTTGTAATCTATCCTCTTGCCTGCTTCAGTACATCTTCTTTCCCTTCTCGGGGCATTTCAGGCTCATCTACAAGTCACAAATACCAGAGGCCTGGGACAAGACCAAAGGGCTCCCAATACCCAAGAGAGGAAAGATTCTCACAATTTGGCTTCTCTGAAACCAATTGCCAGTGAAAATTCTGATGCCCCAGAAAGTAAATCCCTCCACTGTCAAGGGGAGTGGAAAGTATTCTGTGCATTACTTGCCTGTTTAAGGCTGAAACTAACAACTTCAGGACGGCATAGAAAATCTCTTGATCAATTCAAGCTCATTTTGAACGATAAAGGGACCCTGCTGATCATGGTGCCTCAGAGCCAGGAAAGGCTTTTGCAAAGCATCTGGATCAAGGGTTACACCCCCAAATACATAGCCTATCAGCCAGGGCATGAATCACAGAAAGTATGGAGCCAGCTGGGGGCTGTGTGAATGGAGGGCTGCTACTCGGCTCCAGCCAGATGCTTCCAAGCTTGGAATTGTCAGAGGTTCTGAGTGTTTTAGAGAAGCTAGAAATTCAGATATTTTTGTGTGAGCCAAGCAAAACACACCTGCAGGCCATAAATGGCCCAGATGCTGCCAGGCTGCACCCCCTGAGCCAGACAGAGCAGGGGCTCCCTCCTGCAATCCTCAGACCCCTGGAGACCACAGAGCTACTGCAAGGCAGGGAAGGGGCAGGGGCCCCAGCCACTATTCCTAGGCTGAATCAATAACGGGTCTTATTCATATAAGAGCTACTTTTCTTCCTAATATAAAAGGACTCTGTGATAGTAACAAAAACAAATTTTACTTCCAAGCATTGCTACATTGATGAATTTTCATTTCACATTTTCTCAAATGAAAGCAGTCCAAAAGCATACCAACAGTTATGTAATTCACACAGATTTTATTTATATCAGAGAGGGTACCTTCACACTTGCAATATTCGCAACCACCACCCAGACTATTTCTGCCATTTGACTGCTGAGGCCGAAAGCCCCCATGGTTTGCCATGGTCCCACGGTCCCTTGCAGGTCGGGAGAGGGAGCCAGGCTCGCACGTCCCATCCAAGTCCCCTCCACCGGGGAGGGTGGACTCTGCCGCCAGGAGCGGCCCAAGGAGTGACTTCCTGGATGAAAACCCAGGATAAATGTGATCGAAAACAAAATTCTGACCCAAGCTTTTTTCACCATCAACCTCTTCAAAATTTCACACGGGCTTAGAGCTAGGGGAAGCATGGATAACCTGATACCCCAGCCCTAAAACCACCTCCTCAACTACCTTCCAGATGAGGGTCTTCCCGTTTTGGGTGGATAAGAAACTCATTATCTTGCAAGGCCAGGGGCGGAAAAAAATGCAACTAACTAGAGAACTTGTCTTCCTGCCCCCACAGCACTCTGATCTCCTGGCCGAGCCATTGCGAATGGCCACACCCCTCTCTACCCTTTCAAGACCGACTTCCTTTCCCCCACCCACTGCCTCTACCTGTTCATAATCCCTCTTCTTCTCTTCTCCCTCTTGCTCCATCTCCCCCACTAACTGGCTTCATTACAAAACAGAGCTTATTCACTTTCGATTCTTTCAGTTTGCAGGCGTTAGTTAAGGATGACTGATGTAAGATGAGAGCACAGAGGTGAAACACTTGAGAAGCAGAAGTGGAAGAACTTGCCCACTAAGTCAAAACAGGGCACTCTGAAGGCAGCGCAGGTGTTGGGGAAGTGGGGCACGCATTCCATTTCGGACGTCTGCAGCGACAGGGGCCAAGGCCACCAGATACAGCCGCATGAGCTGTGCACTGCGGAATTCCAAGGGCACTGCTCACACAGATCGGGCTGCGAGGAGCGCCCTCTGGAGTTGTGTTAACAGCAGCCCAGAGAGGCGTCAGTGGCCCCTCCTCCAGGGACGTGGAAATGCAAGTCTGGCTATTAGATAAAGCACATCTTTCGATCACTCTATCAATTAAGAACGACTAAATGGCCAAATGAGTTTTCAGACTCAGTGAGCTTACAAAGCCCCTGGCAGCTTACCAAAAATGAGGACTGCCCCGCCCTCCCTAGAAATTCAGAATCCTCAGCTCTGGGGGCGGCGGGTACTTGGACAGTGTGTGTCGTTTTTTAACACCCAGCCTCCTGAGAAACCCTAGCAAACAAAGCTGAGGCTTAGGAGAAGAAAGGCACTCTAAGGGCCAAGACTGTGTTACCGAGGGGGAATGTTTATATTTTATAAAGTTTCTTCCTTCCATCTCAGCTCTATTTTGTGAAGAATACTGTTTCTGAAGACCCTTAATGATGGCAATCACGTAAAATCCATGAGGCAACTGTCACTAGAAACCCTATCCTGGCTGATCCCTTTGTAAGAGCATGCAGACAGATACCCTAGACTCTGAAATGAAATAGCTATCCTGGCAGCTTGTTACATTTACAGCCGCCATTTGCCAAATCACAGGAAATCCACATTCTAGCTGGTAAAAGTCCCTCCGCCCTACATACCAACATGCCAGCCACTCAAACACATACCTTATGTTCTTCTTTCATCACCTGTTCAATGAGTTCGGATTTCACAGGAGGTTTTGAATACTGGCCTGAGAGAAGGCCGTGTCCTAACTTAGTCCTGGGCAGGAGGGAGAAACAAAAACAAAAAGGTCATTGTTGTTTCCCCTTAGAGATATTAAAATTATCTGTGAATTTCGTTAAGTTCAGCTACTTTTAGGTGAACCACTTTATCTCAATTACTCACAAATAACTTATTTACTTGATTCAACTTGATACTGATTCCATTTTCAAATTTTCCTCAGTACTTTACAGATAATTTTATTAATTTCTTTATTCTTATAAAAGTAACATATGAACCCTGGCCGGGTAGTTCAGAGGTCAGAGCGTCATCCCGTTACGCTGGGGTTGCAGACTCGATCCCCGCCCGGTCAGGGCACACAAAAGAGTCAGCCAAGAAATACATAAATAAGTGGAACAACAAACTGATGTCTCTCTCTCGGCCCACCCCCACTTCCTCTCTCTCTCTAAAGTAAAAAAAAAAAAAAAATTAAGTAACATATGTTCATTTAGAACACTTTTGAAAATACATAAAATAAAAAGAACTGACTTTAATTCTGCAATCCAGAAAGAACCATTAGGGATACTTTACTAGAGACTTTACTTAAAAACTACCATTGGGTACTTACATCTGTGTGTTGAAATCTTGTGTTGGATCTAAAGGAGAATAGTCAAATATTCTTGGAAGATTTCCTACATACCTAGAAAATGAGAAGTGACAATCAAAACATAGAGACTGGGAGAACAGAACCAAAATAAGACACCATCCTAGTTAAGACTTTCTTACCTTTCAGTCAAAATTAAATTATCCACCTGAAGGAAAGTTTTTCCTGAGCTCCTACCTCCATATTCACAGACCTCCCTAAAATGTTTATGCTTCTATCAGTGGGTCTCAGCCCTGGATGTGGGTTAGAATCCCCTGAAGAGTTTCTTGAAAAAAATACAAAAGCCACAGTCACCCCGCAGTGTTCTAATTCCACTGTCTGGGATTTGGACTCTATTACAAGTGCCCCAAGTGATTCTAATACGTAGCCAGAGCCAAGAACCACTGGCTTATGCCATCGCAACTGCTGTCTCGAAAACAAATGATAAGGTTAGGAATTGTTCCAATTATGTCAAAATGAATAATGGTGATAATAGCAATGACGACTCCCATTTCTTGAGGGTTTCCTACGTTACCTGGTTGAGTCTTCATTACAACCATGTGAGGAAGTGATTAGTATCATTACTCCATTTGAAGGATACAAGTAATGGGGTGCAAATTAGGTAGCTTCCAAAGTCACCCAGGGCGGTAGTGATGAAGCCCAGAGGGGACCCCGGCAGCCTGGCTCCAAAGCTGTGCTCTGAACCACCCCGCAGTACCCGCCCATCTACAGGCCCTTGCCCAGTCCGCAGCCCCTCCTTCTGACCACTGTATCCTGACACCACTGCTATGCTAACGCTAACCACCCATCTCTACCCTCAACATAGAATCATTCCTTTCACGCCCTAAGTTCATTGCCTATTTCACACCCTCTGCTTTGTGTTATTCATCTTTCCCTCTTCAGGGCTTGACTCTGAGCCTGAAAGAATCCAGAAGCAGATCCCTTTCCCTGACCCTTCATGCACCCTGCTCTGTGCACTTCTCTGACCTCATTCCCACCCCTCTCCCCCAGCCCCCAACGCCTTGGCCACCTGCCCTTCTTGCTGTCCCAAGGGCACGCCAAGCTCACTCCTGCTTCGAGGTCAGGCCATCTGCTGTCTCTCCCCTGCAACACTCCCTCCACAGATCCCCGCTCCTTCTCGGGTCTAATTAAAAGTCATCTCCCACGCCTCCTATTTCCCTATCACCTGACCCTGGCTTACTCTCTTCTTGGCATGCATCACTATCTGCAGTTATATCATTTATTTATGTTCTTGCTTATTATCTCTCTCTCCAGAGATTATATGCTAGAAAAATCTCCATGAAGGCAGAGACTCTATCTAAATCATTGCCTCTCTAGCAGTAGGACAGTATCTGACATATAAAAGACACTCAATAAATATATTCTGAGTGAATATATTCATAATGTGTAATCACATAAACCATTTCCATAATTGGCGACCCATAACCCTACAGAAAAATCATTACTGCAATAAAGCCTTAGCAGAGAACCATGACACCCAGTAGTTGGCAATGACCTCTAACCGGATCCCTCAACTACTAGAAACCTCGACTAGTGACATCTGCTGTCTACAGACTCAGAATTTGTATCCCAGATTATGTACCTACATCAAAATTAACAGGCCATGCTTCTCAGGGACAGTGCCATTCAAATAGCTTTTGGATGCGTCCCTAGGGCAACAATTCCATCCAGAAATGTTTCAACAGTCCAAGAGCCAAATAATAGATGAACCAAACTTTGGAACCAAACTATTCAGAGCCAGAGGCCACAGGGATGAATTCTTAGTAATATACGACATGATTAACTCATTACGATCCAGTCTTTTCATACCTCAAAGCCTGACAAGACAAAACGAACTCACGGGGAAGATAAACATTTGTGAAAGGATTATGTTTCCAGGTAAGACTGGTGAAAAGGAATAAAGTTAAACAGTAAATTTTTGATGTAAAAAAAAATCCATTTTGCAAGGCATTTATATTCCTTTTCTAATCAACAAGGAATATCATCCAGTATAACAAAATTAAACTGAAATACAGAATACTAGGTAATTTTTAAAATACGTATTATATCTTCAGTTTGTAATCTAGTGGTTCTCACAGAAAAAACCACAGTTTCGCTATCTGAGAATCCGTATTAGTTGTCATTCAGTTCAGACACCAGCTTATTTAGAGCTGATCGTCATCAGAATTATTTTGAAATGTAAACTGGGCCCAAATGGTGGACAGGGTATCCAGGAGTCAGGCCGATGTGCCCGAGCTGCACTGTGATTGTGTTTAAGTCATTTAATCTCTCTGTGAGTCACTCTTTCTACTTACAAAATGGAGGCACTGCCCCGGACCTAACTCCACTCCGTTAGGCCTGCTGGGGGAAATGAGTGTGAAGAGAAGGTATTTCAATCCAGTAATATTTGGTAAAGAAAGAAAGACAGGGGATGAGTATGCATTAAAAATTGTGGGTGTTCTAGTATCTACAGTAAACGTCAGAAAACAGAATATAAAACATTAGATAATATAAAATTCTAAAACCCTTGAAATAAGACTGAGGTGAGAGATTTGAATCACAGGCATAAGGTACATTTTTTTATTGAAGAAAAATTCAGAAAGGTTAATGTTCATCAAACTTTGGAGTGTAAAAAGAATTTTCAATCATAAGGGGACTAAATGGTAATGAAAAAATACAATAAAGATTGAATTTAAAAAAAACAATCAGAAAACAAACTACAGGTTGTAAATCACTAAACGTGCTGTTGGGCTTTATAACAAAAGAACACAAGTTTCTCCACCCTAGTGTAACAAAAACAATAATTATATAACACCTATCAAAAGGACATTCCTTCAATAGTTCAAAAAATTTCCAGAGCATGAGACAGATAAGATGAAGCTACATTGTTGCCCGATCAAATGGTAAGACAAATATGAGATATGGGTAAGAATAAAAATAATACAAAGCACACCTTTAAAAAGGTTTTCAAGTTTCAGAGATTCATATTTACTTTTCCTTCTGTCCGACACCCTCTGTCCCCACTCCCTCTAAACATCCGTCAAAGCTGATGCCCCTCGCTGTATCCTTTCTTCAAAGAGCCCCTCCCGACCGCCCCCTTCCCTTCCCCTTCACGGAACTCACCGCGCTCATAACCACGCAGTTGTCCCTATGGCTATTTATTTAACGCTCCCCCAGGTGGGGTCAGGAGCCATGCCCCTTTGTTTATCACTGAACCCCCCACGCCCAGCACACTGCTGAGCAGAGCAGAGACGACTCTTTATCGGTTGGATGAAGAAAAAATGAAAACCAAGCATGCAAAACTGGCCATAAATTTCCAAAACCAGAAAACAGTAAGAGGTAAGGCTTCAAATACCAAGAGAGGAAAGAAAAAGGATATCTGATGTACTTGTTTCTTAACCACTATTAAAGTCATTAACATTTCAACTCCCTTGGGTAAAAAATTGCCCTGCGCTATTCCTCGTGTGCTGTCTGCCCATTTATCTCAGCACACGTGTTCTCTCCCACTCTGGAACAAAGGTGAAGCCTCCCCACTTTGGAAAACACTGGAGACTATGTTCTAAACTTAGGCAGTGGCTGCCCAGGAGTGCCCGGCCGCAGGTCCTGGTCTCAGCAGCCCCCGGTCCTAAGCACAGCTGAGGAAGAATGTGGCCACAGACAGTTGCTTTGCCCCCCCAGTGTGGAAGGAGAAAGGCAGTCCACGCGTGCACCCGGGAGGAAGTGCCCTAAGTCAGAGCCTCCCAAATAACCTTCGGCGAATGGCCAGCATTTTTGTTATTTCAGCTCATGTAGATGACACATTTTTAAAAATACAATAAAAAATTATTAGAAAAATAAAATGGCACTTACAAAACAAGACAATGTCTAATTGCCACAAAAATTGCTAAATGCTCACTCTCAATTTCATTCTTCTCTCACTGCAGAGTTATATCCAGCAGTATGAAGACAAGGGCAAGTCTGTCAATCACATTCTGAGTGGCAAAAAAGCCCTGAAAAGCCTAAATCCTCAGAAGAGATCACTGAATCTCTCCTAACGCAGCCCTGGGAAGAGATGTGGCAGGCTTGCTGTGAAGAGTAATGATTAACGTTTTCTTGGCATAGAGGGTGATGTTCTAATAACGGAAGCCATTATTAGTACGACAAGTCCCTGCGGGAGGTTTTTCAGTTTACAAAGCTCTCCTTATCTCACCTGATCCCATTAACACTCAACAAGGTTCTCACCAAGCTTCAGTGCAAGAAGCCTCGGATGAGGCGGAGACAAGCCCCGGGGCTCATGAAGGCGGGGCTTCCCCAGCTCACGCCAGGGGACGAGGGCGGCGCGCCGGGCGGGCAGGGGACACTCACGCTCTCTGGAACTCCGGGATGCTGAAGACGGCCTGCACGACAGAGCTGAGGTAGCAGCTGTTGCCCAGGTTCCTGAGGCCCGTGTACCCAGGGCCATACACGGGCTTCAGCTTCGTCCCCGTCTCCTGGATCACTTCCCACTCGCTGACCCGCGGCTTGATGTCGTTGTCCCGGGGCCCGTTCTCTGTCTGGGGCAAAGTCATTGAAGAAAAGCAACTTTCACTATGATCGTCATTCACAGAGCTTTATCTGTGATCATCACTGAGCTGTCAGAATTAAAGTCTGACAGCAATGGATGTTTCTGCCTTTTCCCCCCAACGAAACAGAGGAATAAACCTAATAAAAGAGACTGAGATGGTGATAGCTGCACAACAATGTAAATGTACTTAATGCCACAGAATGTGCTATACACTCAAAAATGGGTATGATGGTAAATTTTACATTATGTCTTTCCGCAATTTAAAAAAAACCCACATTTAAAAGATTTAAAAGTAAGAGAGGCTGAAAAGAAAGGAGATAGGAGAAGGAAAAAGACAAACAGGAATCCAAAGAAGCGAGCAGAATAATTCCAAGAGGGGATAACACACAATACAGCCAACAAAAAGGCAAGGCAGTCGGAGAGGGACGTGAAATAAAACTGTGGGGCGTGGGAGTGCCTCGAAACAGGAGGAAGGCTGACAGAGGAGCAAAGAAAAAGAATGAACATGTGACATGAGTGAGACAGAGGAGACAGGAGAAGGTGAGGAGAGGGAGGTGGCCTGGGCTGGGCTAACCCAAAACACGCATATTGAAGAGGCTTCTTGCGGGGAGGGGGGGGGGGATATCACACAGTCCTGAGGGCAGCTCAGAAACACAACAGGAAATGAAACAAAGCTCTTCTACCAACAGTAATATGTTGGCTTATTCTTTCCACCCCCCAGGAGCACTGCTTCCCTTCCTGAAATTAATTAAAGTGGCGTTGGTCACAGGTCATTTTAAAGGTCATCTCCCCATATCTTCTCCCTTTAGTGGACAAAGGGTGACTCATGCACCTCTCCATCAATGGAGATTTGGCAAGTAAGCTCCAACTAAACAAAATGGTAGTTTGACAAGGTGCCATTTTTATTATACCATAAAAATGCCCAAGCTGGTAACCAAAAGAAACTGTCGATTAATTACTTTCAAGAAGTAAATGCAAACATTTAGAACCTAAAACCTATTAAACGAAGATTCATATTGGAGAAGTTATATATTAAATAAAGCAGACAGTTCCATCCCCACAAGGTGGAAACAGAGACAAAAGTGTAGGCATTCTCACCCCATGCATATGAAGCATATCAATTCCAAAATGCGCTAAGTGCTTGGCCAAATGAGGGTCCAAAACAGGTTCCTCTTCTTGAAAAGAATAAACATCTAGAGGGTGAAGAGAAAATAAGCTGTAACCAAGTCATTCAATATTCAACATATAGCCCCAGCTGGAGTGGCTCAGTGGATTGAGTGCCGGCCTGCGAATCAGAGGGTCACCGGTTCAATTCCCAGTCAGGGCACATGCCTGGATTGCGGGCCAGGTCCCCAGTAGGGGGCGTACGAGAGGCAATCACACATTGATGTTTCTCTCCCTCTCTTTCTCCTTCCCCTCTCTCTAAAAATAAATAAAAATTTTAAAATGTCTAAGAAGAAATAAAGAGGAAAGGTTCTCCTCAGAGTACATGCTGATGCATCCACCCATATTGCATCTCTCCACCCTGAACTTTACCCACAGGCTACAGAGCCTTTGCCATGGACAAGAAAAGAAGAGAAACCAGAGAATGCTCCAGTAATTACTAGAGAAATAAATACAAAATGAATGAGGTCAGAAGCATGTAATACCACCTTAGACAGTATCACTTCCACACAAGACAAAACCTAAACTGTGGTCCGGAAAGAAAAATGAATAAAAGGACATCAACAAAACAGAAAAGAAAAAAAAAGAAAAAGATAGAAAAAGGTGAATCAGAGGAGCAAATTTTATTGGTGTGTCTTCCTTCATCCGTTTACTCCACAAACATTTACTGAGCACCTACTAGATGTGAGGGGCAATGTTAGACACTAGAGCTATAACACTGTACAGCAAACGTGGTACCCAGACACTGCCGCCAGGGACAACCCCCATTAAACGCAGTTACAGGACTTTGTGGGAAAATGCTACGATGGAGAAGGACAAGGTGCTACAGAAACACAGGAAGGGGCACAAGCCAGGTCAAAACTAAAATGAAGTCATCAATGCTGTGATTCCGAGCCCCTGGGCTGTGAGAAACTCAAGAGATCACATGCACAGGACAAGAGTGAAGATGGCCAAAGAAGAAAGACCACCTTGAGACTCTATGGAGCTGGTGCAGAGGCCAGAGCGCTAGGCAACTTCACAGCCGCCCTGGGCACCTCAGGAAGACTCTTCTCCAGTCACCCAAGGCACTGAGGCATGTTCTTAGGTAAACCAGTTTCCATGATGGAAGAAAAAAACACCCTCGCCTTGCCCCATCCCTTCTCACTCCCTTCCCACCAAGAACATCACCCTTGTTTGGCCAAACCAATATCTCCTCCCACAGGGGAAAGCTTTTTGTTTGTTTGTACAGCGATCTGTTTCCAGGCTTGTTTGTTGTTGTACCCATGGGGACCCAGAGTGGAATATGATATGGGGCCCGTTTTTATTACCCACGCCACCACAATGGCTCGCCTGGGGGATCTGAGCTTCTTGGAAGAACTAAATCTAAGTTGAGGCCTCAAGATGACTAGGAGTTTCTCACTAAACAGGTATATCCTTATAGGGGAGAAGGAGGCCAGGATGATCGGATCACACTACCATTAAATATCTGAGTCCACAACCTGCTTGGATTCCATGTTTACTAAACAATATTCTAAATATAATTCAGCTTCCCACAAGGAAGGAATGTACTGGTCAAGCCAGCAGTTGTGGTTCTCGTTATAAACTAAAAAATAAACACCTGGAATGTGAGACTTTGTCTCTTATGAGTTGAATCAGCCTCAATTAGCCTAGCAAGTATGGACAATGCAACCCTCAGCTGTGGTACCTTCACCAGGAGGCGGCCACCCTGCCCCCAAAGGGCACCCTGCCCTCCTGGGCCTCAGCACACATAACGTTCATCATACAATATTTAAGGAAACTTTATGCATGTTTTCATTAACTCATTTGGCTTTTAAATAAACAATAAGTTATAGTTAGCAATCAACTAAACACAGATTTAAAACAAACTAAAACTAAAATAGAATTGAAGCATCACATAAACTTTTATGAAATAATAACTAGATTGAAAATAATCATTTGTGTTAAAACCAGCTCTGCACGAGAAGCAGGAATCAAATCCTGATCTTTTTTCAGAAAGTGAACGTTATTTCAGCTAATGCAAGAATCCTCACCACAGGGATCCACACTGCTATTGCCACTATTTTACTCATCTACGATTGAAACAGGAGTATTTATTCAAATACTGTCAATTATATAATAAAGAAATCCTTAAACGATCTCCTTCCTCTAAAAAACTTAAATATGGCTGATACCAGGTTAATATTCTCAATAGCTAAAGTTTTTTTAAACCAATAAGAAAACGCCTACACAAATTCCAACAAGAAAATCAACCTCAGAAATTAACAAAAATAACTATGAATGGCCAAGAATACTATAAAAAATGCTCAGCCTCACTAGTAAAGCAAATTAAAATAAGATATCATATTAGCAAAAGTTTTTAAAAATTTTGAGAACTCAAAGTTGTCCAAGATTTGGTGAAATGGGTATTGCCAAACAATGCTGGTGGAAATGTAAGCTACAACTGTTTAAAAAAGAAACTTGGCAACTGAAAATTTTAAAGGTTCAGCCCTTTGTTCCTAGGAATTTATCCTAAAAAAAATCTTTAGAAAAACACCCAAAGATTTGTATATGTACAAGAATGTTCATCAGAATGGCAAAAAAATTATCACAACTCACAGGGAAATAGTGAAATGATTTATGGAACTATCATGAGATACTGATGAACATTTAATGAGATGAAAAACAATTTAAAGTTAAACAGAGAAAAATAAGGTACTTTTTAATACAATGTAATTCAAGTTTTATAAAAATATAAGGGGGGTACTCTTTGTATAAGAACTAATCAAGGCCTTAAAAAAGGAAACAGAATGAAAGAAGATACACCAATTGTTAGAAGTAATTTGTCTGGCAAGCGATATTGCCAGCGATTTTTATTTACCTCTCTACACTTCTCTGTTTTCTAAATATGTTACACTGAACATCTGCTTTTTGTATAATCAAGAAGCAAATATAAACTTCCATTCCTCAAGCTGAAAAAAGAAAATCTTTGGATGTACTCGAAATTGCAGTTTAAAAATAAGTTTCACACTAGAAAAAAGCTTTCTGGAAAATTAAAGATGCATAGAAAATAGAGTTAACCTTTGCCTTTATCATTAGCATACACTTAAATAAAACCTAATTATTTAAATAATATTTTGATTCATTTAACAAAAGTATGCATGCCTACTATGTATAAGATTTTGTATGGAACCCAGAGATAAGTAAGAGATAGTCTTACTATCTCTTCCAACAACTAAAATCTTATAACTAAGGCACATATACAAAAACACTTGTAGTTTTGGATAGGTTGTTCTAAGAGTTGGACTTCTAATAACTGGTCTTATCAAAGCACTACATAAGACAGTACAGAGAGTAGAAACATTCTAATTAGTGTACCCTCGTAATTTTATCCAATAGAATTCCTACATTTCAAACTCTGTCTCTGAGGTCCCATAAAAACACAATGGTTGGTTGCCTTAGAGAGCAGTCATTCAGCATAGCAATGCCCTGCAAACATTTTGCTGAAATCTGGATCCAACTGCATATCCTGAATTTCTTCTTCAGATCCTGGAAGTCTCAGGGTTCAGCCTGGCTTGCGTACAGTTTTATTTGCTTAGGGGCAGCGGATGTTTGGCACTAGCACCTGGGACTCTTGCAGCTACTTTTCCCTCTTGAGTTAAAATAAGCCCCCTCACTTTACAAACAAGAAAATTATCCAAAATGTGAATCAAAAGAATCGCTACACGCCCTAACTGCCAGCCCTCAGATATAAAACAAGTGGGAAACAAAACCAGTTGGATGGGAAAGGCAGCTGACAAGTATACCATATTTAGTGAAAACATCCTAGCCAGTTAACTCTGAAGCAGGCTAATCAGTCACAGAAAGAAAACAGAAAAGACAAGGATCTTTATATTTCTACTAAAAACTGGTCTTCCCTTAAAATAAAGAAGAAAGAGATTCGAAAGCCTGGAGAGGTAGAGAAGACGGACTTAGGTGTTGAGCCAGACCCATGCTTAATAAATGTCTTCAATGATGCTTAGAGGGTGGGTATAATCTTAGGGCCACTGCTCGATACATCAGTTTCTCGTTACTGGCTGTGATATTATTTCTTTTTTCCTTACAAAATGGCAGAAGGAATTAACTGTATAAACATGGCCAAAGCTAGTATTTTAAGGCATACCATGTGAGACCATAAAGAAAGAAGATAATTCTGAAGCTGACGGTCCAAACAGGAACCAATTCTAATCCATCACGGCACATGAACACCATCATTGCCAGAAGATGGCAGGGACTCTGGACACACGGCACCTCTCCTTCGAAACCCGCCTTCTCCGGAATAAATCCATCTGTTCCTGAATTAACACTACACCCCATAATGAAGTGTAGGGCTTCCCTTACTATTCTAATGGTGGGTTTGACTGCGCACATTCGCTTCACAAGTCCTGGTTCCTGCTTCTGCCCTCTTAGTCAAGAGACATACAGAAAGATAAAACAAAAGCAGCTAACTTTTATTAAGACCTTACTGTGTACACTGGGCTAAAAGCCCATGATTACCCTCAAGATAAGGAACCTGACACTTGGAAGGATTTAAAAACTCACCCAAGACCTTTCAGCTAATAAGAGGCAGAATCAGGATTCAAACCCAAGATGTCGGAGTCTAGAGCCTACACCTTCCAACCCTCAGGTTAAGGCATCGCTTAAATCCAGGGGAGCTTCTGCCAGTTCCCTGCATTGGTACAGGCACACTCACCTGCCCCGTCCGGAGTGATGGTGCCCAGCTTCACAGCAAGAGGGTAGCCCATATCTCTGTAATGCTCCAGCGCATGCCCGTTGCCCCCGGAGCTGTCAAAGAACCACTTCCCACACAGCACGGAGCCATCGGTTAAATTCAACCAGAGGTTTTCCCGTAGATCACACCTGGCACACTTCCAACCACTGGAAAGTCATTGGAGAACAGTTAGTACAGCTGGACTGCAAGGCAGAATTAGAAAATTACCATCAAAGAAATGGAGTGCCTCAAGCTGGGGCCACAGTAAACGATCAATGGAATAACCTGAGACCCCTCCCCGGGCAGCAGGACCACTCAGTACCCTGTCTGACACCGCGGTGGGGACCAGCTCCTCCCACCCCTTCCCCAACGGCCTTTTTGCTTCAGAAAACTAACACAGGACCTGAGGAAAGAAAGGGAGGCCACTTCCTTAAAATTCCTGTCAGGGACAGTGGAGCTTGAATAAGTTTAAAACATTAAGGATACCATGCGCATAAACATTTAAAGTTCAAAAGCATTAACCATACATAGGAACACTCGTTTAAACAAAACTCTACTAGATCGCAAATCTAAATTACATAGAAAGGAAATCAGCTTAACTGAAGGTTAAATGTTGAGCATGTGCCAGGAAACTTACTATTTAATTCTAATAGACACCCCTCAGCATCAATATCCCCATCCCTGTTATGAGGAGAAGAAACTGAGGTGACTTCGCTAAGACTACACAGAACAGTTAGGGTTCAACAAGACTGGACACATTTCTAATCCATCTGCTCTTCCTTCTGGAATCTGCTCTGAGAACACACCCGCACCTAAAACAGGGGATGTTAATGTGGCCCAGAGAGCATTCCAGCCGAAAACAAAAACATGACCACCAAAGACTGCTGTAAGTTGGGTTCCCCGAGAAGCAGACCCAACAGGCACAAATGTGAATGCGAACGGTTTATTTGAGAAGTGATCCCAGGAAGCACCACAGGGAAGTTAGACGACAAAGTGCAGGAAGCCACCCTGGGCAACTGGGGCTCAGTCCAGCTGGGAAACTCTCAGAGACTGCTGTCTCACCTCAGTGGGAGGGATCTGGGCTATTTACCCAGCCACGCACAGTCTCCGGCTGAGGGCTGTTCACTGGTGAGGGCCGCTGCAGGAGGGCAGGAGGGCGCATTAACTCTAGCACTTCTGACTGCCCCAGGCACTGGCCTGCCTGGCTGCAGACAGAGCAAGCGCTCAAGCAAAGAGCTGCAGGTGGGGACTGGCTCAGGGTGTGGGCTGGCTATGCTCAGCATCCACTACGGAGGTACAGATGATTTTAGAGAGAATTTTTAAGCTTATTTTTAATAAACGCCATCTGATAAGAAAATCATATTAACTGCTAATTCAGAGAAGATGTAGAAAAATAGGTATTCTGCCCTGGCTGGTGTAGCTCAGTGGATTGAGCGCTGGTCTGCAAACCAAAGGGTCCCTGGTTCGATTCCCCAGTCAGGGCACATGCGTGGGTGGCGAGCCAGGTCCCCAGTGGGGAGCACATGAGAGACAACCACACACTGATGTTTCTCTCCTTCTCCCTCCCTTCCCCTCTTTCTAAAAAGAAATAAATAAAATCTTAAAAAAAAAAAAAGGAAACGTAGGTATTCTTTTGGCCAGTTTATGGGGTAACGTTCCATTTCCCTATCTGATGCTCACCTTGGGGGAATCCTGACTCCATTGTCCAGCTGCGTGAGGTTATTGGCATACTTGGATACTGGCAGTTCATTTTCCCATGTGTCTGGGTCCTGCTTTCTATATGGAGATTTTGAGCTAAGAACTGCATCACAAGCGATTGTTACCTGTAAAACAAACCCAAATGTAATATATTTAAACAGTTTGAGAGAACGGCAACTTCTATAAAATGAATTTAAAAGTTTATTAATAAATACAGCTTATCTAAGAAAATTCAAATGGCAGAGTTACCACAAAAGCAAGATCCTAGTTTCCTGACCCCAGCACTTTCTCCCTGGATCCAGCTGGGTTTTGTCCCTGGCCCAGAGTGTGCAGTATTGACAATGGCACAAGACAGCAAGGAACCAAATCCAGTTAGGAAGCCCAAGCATAGGATTCAGATTTAACAATTCCTACCTCTTAGCAAGCAGAGTGAAAAGTATAAGCTGAACAATTTCCAAGGATGAAATTAGCTATGGGAATGCCTAGGATTTACCCCAGTGGTGTGTCTCCCTCCTAACAAATATACACCCAGATATCCATTATCTTCAACTCATCACACAACGGCATGTAGTCAAGGCACTCGAATAAAATGCAAGCAGCGAGGTTCCTCAATCAGGTGCGAATGTGGATGGGACAGGCTGGGCGTCTCTGTGCCAGGTCAGTCCACATCGTGAGCAAATCTGGGATGTCCAGCTTGGCACAAACTGACTATGGGGAGGGAGAGAGCAGACTCTCTGCTTTCTCCCAAACCCAAGTGATCCTGGACATATGCCTACCATCATATTTGCTCTTTGCTTAATGGTATAAGCTATTTCTGGCTGTCTTTGAAAATATATTCTAGTAGGAATGTAAAATGGTGCAGCCTCTTTGGAAAACAGTTTCACAGGTCCTCAAACACTTAAACAGAGTTACCATAGGACCCAGGAATTCCATTCCTAGGTATATACCCTAGAGAAACAAAAACACACGTTTACACAAAAACTTATACACAAATGTTCACAGGAGCATTATTTATAATAGCCAAAAAGTAGAAACAACCCCAATGTCCATTAATGATAAATGAATAAGTAAAATGTCATACGTGCATACAATAGAATGTTATTTAGCAATAAAAAGAAATGGAGTACCGGTACATGCTGCAATGCGGGTAAATCTTGAAAATATATGCTAAGTGAACAAAAGCTAGCCACAAAGAACCATGTATCATATGATTCCATTTCTATGAAATGTCCAGACTGTGCAAATCTACAGAGACAGAAAGTACATTAGTGATTGCCAGAGGCTGCGTGGGATGACAGGCTGAGAGGTGATGGCTGTAGGGTAATAAAAATATTCTAGAATGAGATAGTGGGGATGGGTGCCCAACTCCCAATATAATAAAACCCACTGAACTGCTAAAAATAAATTTTTTAAACAAAAACTTACATTCTACCTCACTAACGTCCGCACGATTAGCTGGACTTCATGCAGAATATTTCCCCCTGGGTGACACGGGCTGACCCTAGAACTCATTCAGAGGCAATGGAGTACGTTCCCTCCACTGCCATCCCACCCCCCTCACCTGGCTCATGGGCAATTCCCATCAGTCCTACATCCAAAGCCTATTTAGAACCTCCCTCTTCTCGTTTTCAACACACCCATCCCAGTTCCGCCCACCCTCACAGCGCACCCGACGGCCACACAACAGCCCCCGGGCTGTCTCCTTCCTCCAGCAGCCAGAGTGATCAGCTGTGAATATAAGATCCTATCCTTCCCCAGCCTGAAACTCCCCAGGGTTAAACTGAACGCTGCCAATGGACAATGAGGGGGAGGCACGGTCAGGAATCAGGAAAAGGCCCCTGCCCTCAAAAAGCTTTTACTCCACTAGAGAGCAGACATCCAAAAGCATAATTTCAAACCTTCTTAAAAAGATACTCCCATTCATCTCTCACCACAGGCGCTGCTATATAGTTACCCTTTCCTTTCAATGATCAACATTCCTCTCCTACCCCCTTCCAGGGCTGGCCCTAGAGAACAGGGCTGAGTTCACCACCACCCCCTTCCTGATTTTAGATTTCTTTTTAAGCTGTCTAGGCCCTTCTGGCTCTGTAGCCTAATCTTTTTATTCTGGTCTGTTATTTTAACTCCCTTCTTGGTTCACTGTCTACCTCAAGCCTTTCCTAGTCCTCATCTGAATTTTCTCTACCCCACTAGATATTTTTTTAAGTGTTCTGGTTTGCAAAGCACAATGTTTTTTATTAAGATTTAGATATAATATTTCTTTTCTTTGAATATCCTTCCTTGTGACACTCAACAAAATTTCCGGAAGTTCTGGGCCAGTATAAAAACACTGGCCTAGTGTTTTCAGAACATCACCTAAAATCACTTAGCGGCCCCTGGTATGGATCATAGCTGAAGGTTAGGAAACATCATCCTGTAATTATACTGTGAATTATCTTCCCCTGGATTTGTCATCAGGAGTGAAGTGAGAGACCTCGTTACTAGTAATGAATGTCCTGGCTCCATCCCAAGTCTCCGGAGGCCTCGAGTTCAGTGGGGTTCTGGAACTGGCTCAAACAGCCTCACAGACTCAATTGTTAAATACTAAGAAATTCTGCATGATGGTGATTACACACAGCCATTATTAAAAGTTAAATTATATAAATGTATTAAATAAAATATATTTTTTTAAAGTAACAAATATTCGAAACACTTTGTAACGGTCTTATGACATCTCACTATTATCTATGGCCTCTTGAGGTTTTTCACATCTACATTACATGAATGGTAGGCATTATTTATAATGGTATGCTGCTGTGTCTCTCTTCCCGACACAGCACTCAGTGACACCGTGTTGTTAGCCTGAATCAGCCCCAGTGGCAGTATTCACACCACAGAAATCAGCAAGCATTACGAAGCAGGACTTTTCCCCCCGGGAGCTGGTTGCTAACCATGTACAAGCATAGTCCTGCTTGAGTTCCTGATCCTGACGTCTAAAGCAAGGTACTGGATCCCCGATTATAAAATCCTTACTGAGCCCCAAACGCTAGGTCTCTGTGAACACTGCATTACTAAGAAGTGGTTTAACTTTTTCACAGAATCTACAGGGCAACTATCTGAAACTGAATTTTTTCAGTTCTGAGAAGCTCAAGAGATGACCGAAGAGTGACCTGGTTGGGTGACTTTGAGCTCAATAACTTTTGTTATTTAAAAGCTTTAAAAGAAAATTATTAAACACCAAGTTGCAGCAAAAACATGAAAAGAAAATGTAGTATAAATCCTACCAGATAAATCTCCCCTTCCAAATAATTCTCTCTTCTTTTTTAGTTCTTAAAATACTTCTTCATTCTAAAAGACTGTATTAAAAATTATGATATATATAGCTGAATTCAGATTTCTATGTCACTGCACTTTTAAAGAAAAGTATTCATACTTTGAAGTATGCTCTGAATATAAGAATAATTTAAAGTATTTAAAGACCTTTTTATTAACTTTTTCACATAAAGATTTTTCCCTCATAAGTGAAGAGGAGAAAAATCATTTGTCACGGCATTTATTCACCATGTGCTTCTCTACTTCTTTTCTGACAGCAGACACAGAGACAACGGCAATAACAACGCTCAGTGTTAGAAAGACATAAGCGTCAGTATGTAATATCAGGTGGTGGGACAAAACAAGACCGCTTTGTCCACTCATGTCTTATCCTTGGTAACAACCACATGAGTCAACACAGGGAACTGGAAAAAGCAGAGGTAATTTAATTCTGCATGCCTGGCTAAAAGTGTGTACTTAGCACTAAAAAGGACATTGCATCTGATAATTTGAGGAAACAGCTACAATACCTACATACAGAAAATTTTCATTTCTATGGTCACACATTTAGGTATAAAGTCAGAGGCAAAAGAGGTTGAACGGTGGAAACCTGGCCCCCAGTGACATGGGAACCTCAAGCACAAAAGTCCCCTCTTGGCAGGAGCAAGTGAGCAGGTGGCTGCAGATGGGGTCACACAAAGTCCTGAAGACTCCGGGACCTCAAGTCCTGGCTTTGGTTCTGGCAGAGTTTGAGAAGGGGAAAAATAAACTGGCATGTTTCCCCTCAAACTGACGCTACCCCCTGCCCTGCCTGCTATCTGAGACCTCGGGGCGCACACAAAGTGGTAAAGAGGAAGAGAAGGAGAACAAACGCAAGAGAATACGG
>PVJD01010263.1:0-55128 GCA_004026545.1 Mormoops blainvillei
CACTCATCTTTCTGCTGTGCAATGCTATTTCTCTTTTTATATTGTTTTAAGACAATATGTGTTTTATTTAAATTAATATATTAAAATAATATTAAAAATAAATATTTGCTTAAAACAATGCGTACTTCAAGGAAATTAAGAACATAAATGAGACAGGCCTGAGTTCAAAATCCATCTCCACCATTTGCTGTTTAGTGTGACCTTAAGCAAGTTCCTTTTTTATCCCTTTATTTACTCAACAATCAGTTACTGAGGATCTATGGTGGGCCAGGTTCTAGGTGTGTGGGATGTATTTGTCTATAAAACATTTATTTCTATGAGCTTTGATTTTTCCATCATTGGGTTATTTCCAGGATTAAAGGAGACACCATATTTAAAACAGGGCCAGGAAAATGGCAAGAGAGTTAAAAATGGTCATTATTATTGCTACTGTGGTTACTACCATATCTACTATTACTACGATGGTCACTGCTGTTCTGTTGTTACTTGACTTTGAGAGGCGGCGGGTTGGGTACTGAAGATGGGGGATCCTGCAGGAGGATGGGCAGCCAGACCCTGCTCTAACCCATGTCACTCACACAGGGTTAGAAAAGGGTGTTCTCTGGATACCTTCAGTCACATTTGCTGCACGTTGTTCCCACTTTTTGCACAGAGACAGGACAAAGGTGAGGCCAGATCATTTTAAATCGCCAAGATTGAATTGATTGGTGTCGGAACAGCCCTGTTATTTAATCAGAGGGTTTTTCTATTTAATAACAAAGTGACCAGAGCAGTGAAGAGGCACTGATGGAGAAAGAACAGCTCCCAACTTGACAGCAAATTGCCCCTGATTAGTCATTTATAATTATTAAATTCAAACCAGATCTCAAACCTTTTTGATTTCTCTCCTTGCTGGCAAACAACTTCGGTGGTTGCAGAGGCTTTGATGCCTTGCCTTTCATCTGCACCTTCTTTGGGGAGAGATTAGCAAAAGGATTTCGTGTTCCTGTGTTTGCCCTTAGCTGGAACTTGACTCACTGCTGCACATTTGAACAGGGAAAGGACACACATTTTGTTTCTCTACTGTTTGAAGCTATAGGGGCGAGCAAGAGAATTGAGAGAGGGACCCCCTCCTCCATTTTTAATACACCGCTGGGGGCTTTTTCTCCTTATTTTTAAAACACCCTCTCTTTTCCAGCATCCAAGAGCACTATTCCTTTTTTCTAGACTTGTCAGTGTGCTCACAAGGTGTAGAACCTGAAAATCTTGGTGCACTCTAAGCTATTGGTAAATAGATTTTCACTAACATAATATGCAATTTTGCACTCAGATGTCATTAATGGTGGTTTGAAGACGCTAGGTGGGTTCTTAGGTAAGACTTGGCGGGATCACATTCTAGTTATGCCATTACATTTATTTGTTGTAGAATCTTAAGCACATCACTTCACCTTTCTGAACCTCAGTTGTCTCATCTATAAAATGGGAATACAAAGGCTATGGTGAGGGTTAAATGGGTCAATGTGGGTAAGGGGCTCAGCACCATGCCTGGCACACAGCACCTCCTCAAGCACTCAGTATTAGTAGTAGTAGCAAAAGCAGCAGTAACAGCAAGTGAAAGCAACCACCAAGGGGAAAACATCACGGAGAAAATATTTAAAATGTATAAAACTCTACCCATTAACTTGATTTTGAGAAGCCAGGAAAGGCCCCAGTTACTGATTTTGGCCACTGAGCATGGGACCCATAGCTAGTTTGGAAGCAGAGATCTGTTCTTCTTGTCAAAGGACCGGTTTTCCTCTTCTGTGGGAAGGAAAACATGCTCAACCAGGCAAGTGGGAGGAGGAGGCCCTGCCAGCCCCTGTGCCACCACCAGCCTTGACAGCCCACCAACGGCCAGAGTCACCGTCATTTCACAGGTACTTACAAACCACTTTTCCCTCCAAAACACTCAAGGCCAGAGGAGTAGAAAAGAAGAGAGAAAACATGTCTACCCAGGGCAGACAGCTAGCAAGTATATTTTCCGGAAAGACTGTTCTAGAAAAACTCCACTAGGGGCACCAATCTAAATTGGGAGACGGGATTCATATTTACAAAGATTTTTGACAATGGGATATGACAAAAGCACAAAATCAAATTAGCCAGAGCACTTTTTCCCTAGGCCTCTAATAATTATAATTATTTTATTTTTTTCCTCCTGGATCTCAAGTACACTGACTTGGATTAATCACAACCTTGGTTCATAAAACATTACTAATACTGGTGCCTCCCTGCCCCTCTTTTATTTGTCTATTCATTTATTTTTAACAACATAATGAACTCCCACATATTAAAAATTATTCCCGTATGGAATGGTTTGACAAAAATATTATCCATATAGTTCAGAGAATTTCCAAATAATTTCTTAATTTCTAGAGAATCACTCCATTGAACTAACCAACTTAGAAGGCCCAACTGCACCATCTGGGTTCCAATGTGTATCCTGGAAGCCTGATTTTATAAGGAGGGCTCTCAGTTCTTCACCCATTTGTGTTTCTGCCTTTTCCTATCTCACAGAAAAGCCCCCAGAGCTGGTAATGCTTTAGCCACAGCCTAGAAAACAGTATTCTCCCACCACTCTAGATAATATTTTTAAATTCGCACTCTAAATCTAATCAAGAAGAAACATCTAATAAACTCACATTGAGGGAAACTGTGCAACATAACTTGCCTCTGCTCCTCAAAACTGTCAAAGTCAAGAAACACTAAGAAGCCTGGAAGGTGGTTCCAGGCTAAAGAGACATGACAGTAAATGCAACGCATGGTCCTGAACTGGATCCTAGTCCCACAAAAATAATAGCTATGAAATACGTTATTGTGATAGTTGGTAAATTTTAAAAAATAAGTGGTGGATGAGTTAATGTATTTTGTCAATGCTAAATTTCCTGCCTTTGATGATTATGCTGTGTGACGGCATACTCTTATTCTTAGGAAATAAATACACACTGAATTGAAGTATTTGGGGTTAAAGGGACATAATTAATGCCTGCAACTATTTCTCAAATTGGAGGGAAAATATTTACATTCATATGTTAAATACATATATGTATATATATTCTATATATAAATATAGAGAGAGACAGAAATACAGAGAGACAAAGAGAAAAGCAGAAAAGGATAAAGTAAGTGGGACAAAATATAAACAATCTGTGGATCTGGGTAAAGGGTATTCAAAAGTATCTTATTCTAGATTTGCAACTTTTCTATAAGTTTAAAATTATATTAAAATAACATTAGCTAAAGTAAAACAAAAGAAATTCAGAAATAACTTGTACATATATCCCCTTCCCTTCCTAAAAAAGCGAAACAAACAACCAAAAAAAGCTGTAAACCGTCCTGTGCACATTTGTTCCTCCCCAGGGCATCGATGTGCACTCAATGCCGGGGGCAACAGGCCCTCCATGTGCCTCAGCTCTGCTGGACTCAGCTCTGCTGGATCTGCCAAGCCTTGGTGCTTGTGGGCACGGTGCTCCTATCAGGCAGCAAGTCCACCCGGGCACTAAGCAGAATTTGGTTGGTATTAACTAGAGCACAATTCCTTAGGCCCAAGAAGAATATAATTTAAGGATTCAATAAAAAATTGCTCTTTCCCAAACAAAACTGGAAACTCTCACAACAGATCATCTGTCCTTAAAGATGTTCCTCTCTCTCAGTGAGAGAGAACCATAAGCAAAATAACTGTGCAATAACACCCCTCTCCTTAATACAAGGTCCTTGAACGTACTGAGCTATCTCTCTCTCCCTCTCTCTCTTTCGAGAGAGGAATGGAAGGAGAAAGAGGGAGGGAAACATCCAGGTGAGAGAGAAACATTGATCTGTTGCCTTCCGTATGCCCCCCGACCAGGGACCAAATCTGCAGCCCAGGCACATGCCCTGACTGGGAATCAAACCGGTGACCTTTTGGTTTGTGGGACAACACCCAACCAAGCCGCACTTGCCAGGGCACAATGTCTCTTAATACAGTTCCTTACAATGTTGCCTCTGGAGACAATTCCAGAGAAACCATGGACTGTCCATGTGACAGAGACCCTTCCCCCTGTCCAGGTAGGGCTCATTAGCACAGAGGAGGCCACCAGCTTTCAGGTAGTTGTCATGACTGACTTGAGAATAACACTCTTGGCAACAGTCTGCAGAGAAGCCATCAGAACAATAATGTGAAAGCCAGTTACTGTTTTGGTACGGTGTCTGGAAAGACATCAACTGTGATTAAAGGGACATTTTCCTTCTGCAGCTGTCTTTGAAAGTGGAGGAGGGCCTCACCACAGCCCCAAATTACAGGAGGGAGGCAAAGGGCCCCCAAACACCAGAGACGTGCAGGTATTCAGAACATCCCTTCTTTAGTGGTACTATCATGTCCTGTCAAGTTTTGAGTAAAAAAGCAAAAGTTGTGGTGAGCCAGAAACAGGCTGCTGGGAGGGGGAAAGTAGTTTGCACTAAATTTTCTAATCCTGATTTTTGCTTCAAAGCCATCCCAATCACTTTTATCCTGAAGTCTGAAACCAAGGTCTAGATTTTGCAGAATCAAAGCATATTTATCCGGCATTTTAATCTATTTTCCCAGGAAACCAATGTCTTACTAAGAATAGAATTCTTTCATGTCCAGAATTTTCCTGGACATTTCTAAAGCTTTACCCAGCACAAAGAAAAAGCTCAACAAATGTTTGTTGATTGACACATATGAAAAAATTAACCCACCTGTCTCCAAATGGCAAGCATAAAGCTATAGAATTTCTTTTTAGGAAGACTAAAAACACTAAGACATGCCATCTGTAAAATTTCATTTTTTACTTTGGGGCCCACAATATTCCTGAATTGTGACAACAGGAAACTCAGAAAAATGAATTTCATTAGATAGGTTCATTCGTTCAACGTATATTTTATGGAACACCTATTACATGGCCAGGCCATGTGCAAGATATAGTAGATACATTGGTCAGCAAAGAGATACAGTCTTTGCCCTCAGGAAGAATACAGTTGAGTAGGGAACAGCAGGGGTCAGAGGTGATAAACCAGTAGGCAAATAAACAAGCTAGTTACAGAGTGCAGTAAGTGTTATGAAGAAAGGAAACCAGCGCACTACGAAGGGAGGGAGGGGCAGAGCCACTAGAGAGAGTGGTCAGGGAGGCTTCTTGGAGGAGGGACATATATTTGAGAGGTAGGACAGAGACAGCCAAGCAAAGACGGGGATGGGTAGGGAAGGAGAGCTTCTAAAGACCTCTCATTATTAAAGGTTCAAGTTCTCCTCCCACATGTCCCACACACAGAACCTGATGCCTGTTCTGACTGGCCAGTGCCCATGCCTGTGGCTCTCTGATATATCCTGGGGTATATCTCATCCTGGACTTCACCGCTCCCTGAACAGTCTAGGTTCTGTGGGACCAGACATTCCAGGCCTGGACCCAAATCTGTAGATGAGAAATCCTCTCCCTATTAGAACTTCAGTTCTGCCTTGAAACTGCTAATGGGACTCACGCCAAAACGGAAGCTCCATCTTGCAGAAGCACCTTTTCAATTTCCCGAATTTTGGGCTCCTGGTTCTCCTCAGGATATTGCAAAACCTTGCCAAATAGTGGCTCTCTAAGTTTGGCAGGCTTTTGCAACTCCCTGAAACACTGGCCTGCTGTGTTTCAGACAGAGCTCATCGTTGATTGATCAGTAAACATTTACTTTGAATGACTACAGACAGACAGTGCTATTCTACTCACTGGATATCTCACACTGGCCAAAAAAAAAAAAAGGGTAAATGTCACACAGTGATTTAACTCTACAGGCAAATTTGGCAACACTAAGTTTATTAGCCAATTGTAATAACACCATATTGCAAGAGGAAGAGCAAAAATGGAATACAGTGTTACTCATCAGAACAGAGTATATCCAATGTTAGGAAAAATGGCAGAGAGAGTTGTACACTACAAAATTTAATATATTTTTGCACTTTAAAGAAAGAAAATAATAAGCTGTTTATTTGGGTGTACACACTGGGGTAGCACTTCCCAGAGGACAGGTCGGGTGCCACAGTGGTTTGCGAGATCATGTTAGGCAGCATGCTTACCAGCTGTCTTAGTTTGGATTCTGTTCAAAACAGATCCCGAGGTAAAGACTTAGGTATAAGCTGTTCACGTGGGAGGTGAATGCCAGGAAGAACTGCGGGAAGTGAGGCAGTGAGATGGGGAAAGGAGGGAAGCCATGGAGGGGTTTGGAGCCAGCAGGTTACAGCCATGGGCAGCAGGAGTCCAATCCACTGAGGAACGCCTGGCAAACTGTAGGACACGCCTCATAATTTCCCACCGAGGCGTGAGGAGGTGGAAGTATTCAACCTACCAACTCAGGCCTCTTTTTGATGGCGAGGGGCTTCTCAGGATACTAACCCTCTTAGCTGGACAATCCCTCAGGTCGAAGGACACAGGAAGTCATAGGTGGGTACAAGGGACTCTGCAGGTAGCATCTGGAGTGAGCCTAGGGGATAGGAGTGGGGCACTGGGGGAGTCTGCTGCAACAGGATTTACCCAGCATCAGATTACATAAGAGAGTTGCCATACTTTGCCATGTATAATGCACTTCCATGTATAACATGCATCCACATTTTTGGCCTAAACTTTCAGGAAAAAAAAAACCTTTCATTTTCATTTTTTAATTCAATGATTTATTTATTTATATTAAGAAATAAAACCAATTATCATATTCTAGGGTATTATTTTGCATACAGATATCGTTATTGCTTTCTAGACTTACACTTTTAACACATAAGCATAAATAAAAGATTAAAAACATTTATATAGATATGAAATTAGTACTACCCATGTATAATGCGCACCCTTAATTCTCCCTCAAAAATTTGGGGGGGAAAGTGCGCATTATACACAGCATGGTATTATGTTTTTAATTTACTACCAGGCTTAAAGGAGCTCAGTTTGGGGCTACGTCACCCACCCAGTGCTTATCAACCTGAATTCTTCTTTTCTGGGTGCAATGGCATCTAGCTAGAATTTACTTATATTTATTTTGTGTGTTATTTATCTTCATGGTTACATTCTATTTACAAGGTCTGTCCAGAAGAAGTCCAACCATTGCTAATATAACAAGAACAGTTTGTGCGACAATGATGTAACCTGGCAGCCAAGGAGAGTGGACTGGAATGGACATGCATGAACAATGATGACTTCACTATACTAGTTGGCGGGGGTGGTAGACACTGTTGAGTGAGCATGTGTACTGTGTGGTCATCGCATTCAAAATGACTGCATGAGTAGAGCAACAAATCTGCATCAAATTTTGAGTTAAGCTTGAATATTCCTCTGTGGAAACTATTCAGATGATTCAGAAGGCCATGGCTATGGGTAAGTGGTGATTGGCAGCTTCATCATAACAACGTGCCTGCTCATGCATCATGTCTCATGCAGAGTTTTTTTGGTGAAACATCAAATCAACCAGGTGACTCAGTCCCCCTACAGTCCAGATTTGGCGCCCTGTGACTTCTGGCTTTTCCCAAAACTAAAATCACCTTTGAAAGGGAAGAGATTTCAGACCACTGACAAGATTCAGGAAAATACGATGGGGCAGCTGATGCTGATTGGGAGAACGGTGTGAGGCCCCAAGGTGCCTGCTTTGAAGAGGAATGAGGTTTCAGTGTCCTATGTACAATGTTTATTGTATTTTTTATTTTCTTTAATAAATGTCTCTATTTTTCATATTACATGGCTGGATAACTTCTGGACAGACCTCATATAGCAAGCATATTGGTTCTGTTAATCATGATAAACTTTCCACTAAAGATAAATATGAGGAAAAAACTGTTTTGTTTTCTAGAAATTGTTAAGTATTTTTCTATGTGGCCGTGGTAAAAGGGGATTCACAAATGAGTGTGGTTTAGGAAACACATTCCATGTGGGAACTCAGTCTCATAACTCACACAAAGCAACTGTCCCATGCATTTTTGCTGCTTATGACAAGTACAGAAGAAGCAATGCTCTGATCCCTTCTCCCCTGGGATGGCTGCAAAGGGACTCCTCCTTTTCCCCTGTCCATCCTTTCTGGAGAGGATTTGTAGCCCTCTGGCTGCGCAGTCATGGATTAAAAATGAAATACGTATCTAATAGGTCTAACTTTAGCCACAGGAAATGGGAGCTCTAGGGGGACCTAAAGGGTTAGCCACGCTTTGTTTGAGGATGGGCACTGTTATCTTTACTGGGCACATTTTCCCTTTTTGGGAGGGGAGGGAGACGAGGCTAAGGTTTGGGGAGTGAGCGGGAAGTGAGGTCTGCTGGATCTGTTTCCTGGTCAGCTTTGTGGGAGATTTCTCCCCTCTGTTGTCATAGTCCTGACTCTCAAAGCTACATATCATGAGGACCTGGTGATGCCCACTTTAGGATATATTATAAAAGATATTTTGATGGTGAAAAGCACTCAAACAAGGAATTTTAAAACTCTCTGTAGGTTACAAACACATCTATGAAATGTTTCGTTAAAAAAAAAAAAGTTTTGACCTAAATAATTTTCTAAAATGTGTATTTGTGTATTTTCTCTGGCTTGATTATACTGTACACAATTTACACACACCTGTCTTAAACATTTTAATCAGAAGCTGCCAGAATACAACTGATGTTATCTCTCTCTTACTTGATGCATAAGTAGTAAAACAGAGCAACTGGGGAACAATTATTACCTGGTCGTTATCTATTTCTTAAGGCCATCGAACTAGCTGTATGACCTTGGGTGTTTCACTTTTCCTCTCTGGATTTCAGTTTCGTTATCTGAAAAATAAGGGAGTTGGACTAGGTGGCCTGTAAAATTTCCTTCCAATATTGTTAGCATGTATGAAAACATGTGGCCAAGGAGCTTCCTGGGTCAGGGAGGAAAGTGGGCAATGAGAATAGCAGAGACTGGGAAACACTTCCTAGAGATAAATATGAGATTCTTGATTTGCCTCAAAATCACAGATTACAATATTCCCATCTGTAGGTGATATTTTGAACCACAAGGTTTGTGTTCAGGTCCCAGCATGGCCCGAGGTGTTGCACAAGGAAAGCGATCCACTAAGGTGCTCTGAACAAATGGACAAAGGTACCTTTCCCGGGTTCCTTTTGAGGACTGAAGGCTAATAACAGAAAGACCAATGAACAATGAAAGAAAAGAGAAAATGCAAGGGATTAGAAGAAGGAAGAAAGAGAAGTAAAAAGGAGAATGAGCAAGGAAGAGAGGAAGGGTGAAGAAAGATACACATACATGCACATATACACACAAGGTCCGTCCAGAAAAAGTCCAAACATTGTTACTATAACAAGAATGGCTTGCAGACATTGATGTAATCTGGCAGCTGAGGAGAGTAAACTGGAATGTGCATGCGTGAACAATGATGACTTCACTGTACTAGTCAATAGGGGCAGAACACACTGTTGAGTGAGCATGTGTACTGTGTGGCCATCGCATTCAATATGACTGAGCAAGTAGAGGAAGGAATCTGCATCAAATTTTGAGTTAAGCTTGAACATTCTTCTGTGGAAACTATTCAGATGATTCAGGATGCCACAGCTATGGGCAACTGTTGATTGGCAGCTGCATCATGACAACACGCCTGCTCATGCATCACATCTTATGCAGAGATTTTTTGGTGAAACATCAAATCGCCCAGGTGACTCAGCCCCCTACAGCACAGATTTGGTGCCCTGCAACTTCTGGTTTTTCTCAAAACTAAAATCACACCTTTGAAAGGGAAAAGATTTCAGACCATCGATGAGATTCAGGAAAATATGACGGGGCAGCTGATGCTGATTGAGAGAAGTGTGTGAGGTCCCAAAGTGTCTGGTTTGAAGAAGACTGAGGTGCCATTGTCCTATGTACAATGTTTCTTGTATCTTCTTCAATAAATGTCTCTATTTTCATATTACATGACTGGATTCTTCCTGGGCAGACCTTCGTACATACATACATACACACAGCCAGTTCTTGTTACTTGTGGTAGTTATGTTCTGTAAGTCTTTGTGAACAATAAGTTTGTGAATACTGACCTATTGATCCTAGAGGAAATACCTCTAGGTATTCAGTTCCTGCAAGTCTCTAGTCATAATATCTTCATTAACCATTTCAAGACATGTGTCTTGTTTTATGTGTATTTATTTAATATATACTGTTGATTCACTAACATTGAACTCATGACCAACAGCCAATTGAAGAACTTCTGCCTGAAGAAAGCCTATCTAGCACGCATACTTTCTCTGTAGGCACACTGCAGCCTTCTCATGCTCAGGAAATCTAGACAGCACTTCAGTACAACACATGTGGTAGGGGAGGCATTTAAAAGAGTGAAATCAACCAAAACCACAAAAATGTAAAAAACATGGCACTGAACAGATGAAGAAAAAGACACTTGTTTACAGTAGGAGGATTGGAGCAAGAAGGCAGAGTGTTGCTTGGTTCAATTTCAGCTGGGAATGTGAACGTCAAACTTTTCACTGCTCTACTGATGTCCATGAATGACTGCAAGAGTTCTGTGAGTACTGATTTTTGGTTTACAAATTTCAGTAAACAGGCAAATATGGAATCTAGAACAATGAGAATTGACATTATACATGTATATTTATATGAATTTGTGGGTGCATGTATACACATATATATCTACTGCAATAGAAGTAAAAAAAAAAAAAAAGAATAAATGCATGAAATGAGGAAATGAGTGTTTCACCCAAGAGCACTGGGGCTCACGGTGGGGAGACAGTAGACCTTGAACAGAGTGAGGAGAACAGTGACACCCATGAGGCTGCACCCCTCTGCCCACACCCCTACTAATCTGAGAGACACGAAGGTGCTTTAGGCAAAACTGGCTATATAATGACTCAGAGCAAATTGAAAATGTGGGGCCTGTTAGCCCAAAACTGAGTTTCAAGACAACTATAGAGGAGTGTTAAACCAAGCACATGGCCCTTCTTAATAGGGGGAGGACCCTGTGCACCTGCACAGGTCTCGGGCCGGAAGAGCTGGCCCTGCCTTTGGGCACACAGGCCGGCCTGACCCATGGGAGGCCATGTGGCCAGTCCAGAGACTGATTCATACTCATATTACATTTATTTGCCCAAAGCTTCGGGTCTTGGCTGAGGGCCTCAGACTGTGCCTTTCCTCAGACACAAGCCCACGCCAGGCAGTTCTGAGGCGGTCCTGACTTCTCCTTTAGCGCTAACCCAACTGGCCCCGAAGGACAGCAAATGCCACAAGGACACTGACTGAGTAATTTCTATCCAAAATAAAAAGCAGTGGCCCAATTTTTTACTTCTTCCTCACTTCCTCACCCAGGGAACCAGAACATAGAACTTGCTTCTGTGTGTTCACACACACACACACACACACACACACACACACACACATTTCCTTGTGCTAAAGACTTCCTGAATTGTCCATAATTCACAGTTTAGTATGTTATGCACCAAGGACAGGGGTGGGTGTAGGAGTGATGGTGGGTTTGGGGTTAAAACATTCAGATGCCATTTCATACCCATCAGATTGGCAAAATTTAGAAGTCTGACAATACTTCGGGCTGGCAGAATGGAGACTTGCATACAGGGCTGCAGGGAGGGTTCTAGGTTCGAGAGTAACCTGGCATCATCCAGCCAAGCTGAAGATGTACTTGTCTTACTGCCCAGCATTCCACTTTTAGGGAGACATTCTAGAGCAATTCTCGCACATGGGTGGAGACTTGTACATGGATGTTAAGGATGTTTATAACAGCAAAGGACTGAAATAACAGAAATACCTATTGAGGCGGAAATAGAGTACAGGACATGCACTGACATTCCCACCAGTCAAAATCAACCCATCAATCCAGCTCCCTCTTTCACACATGCCTGCTCACACCATTTCATTGCACTCAGACACATAAAATGCACATCAGCTCCAGCACTGCTAGCTCATGCCTCCTACCTAACTCACATTTGGATAGCTGCAAGTGCTTCCCTATAGTTTATTTTGATCCAACCAGAATCACAAGCACACAGGGACTCCTTGCTTCCAGATCAGCAGTTCTTAATTTTTTTTAACCTCGAGATCTCTATACGTTTTTTTTTTTTAACTCCTCACCTGAGGATATGCTTTTTATTGATTTCAGAAAGACAGAGAGAGAGAGAAACAGAAGGGGGGGGAAGAGAGAGACATCGATGTGAGAGAGAAACATCAATCATCTGCCTTTCATGTGTCCCCTGACCAGGGATGGAACCTGCAACACAGATATGTGGCCTGACTGAGAATCGAACCCACAACTGTTTGGTGTACAGCACAATGCTCCAACCAACTGAGCCACCCAGCCAGGGCAAGATCCCTCTATACTTTTAAAAATCATTGAGGGCCCCAAAGAGCTTTCATTTATGTGGGTTATATCAGTATTTGCAGTATTAGAAAATAAAATTGAGCAATTTAAAAAGTACTCCTTTTTTTCCCCCAAAAAAGAACCTTTACTACTTCATGATAGCCTCTTAAGTTCTCAGGCTTTCTTGCCAGAGGCCTTTGGAGCAGGTGCTTTTTGGGCTGGAGCTCCTGGATCCTTCTGAGCCATTGGAGGCGTTGCCTTCTGGCTTGCAGCTTTCTGGAACCTTCTGAGCTGGAGCCTTCTCGACTGCAGCTGCACCTTTAGCAGTAGCTGCCTTTCTGGGAGAAGCTTTCGGGAAAGCTGTCTTTTGAAGCTTCCTAACTTTAAGCTTGATTATTCTGTTCCTTGTTTTCTTTGTCTTCATAACTTTGTAACGATCCAAATCTGTTATCTTGGCTTTCTTTTCTCTGGCTTCAATCTTCTTGACTCATCTCATGGCTGCCCATTTTGTACTGATATCTGTCTTCTGCCAGGCTTGTGGGACATATTTCTGAAGGGCACCATGTGGGACTCAAGGATGAAATCAGTGAGCTGTACGCATGTGAAAGGTATAGCCTGTCTCCTGACTTAAGTGTAAGGTCCATCAACCAAAGCCCTGTTCTGGTTGTTAACAACTACAATCATGAACAGCTTCCCTGCATGAGGCCCAAATGAGACACAGGCCACCCAGCCAATCTACACAAGGTATCCTTGTGTTCAGGCACCTGAACACCATGTTGGTAGCACTGGATGAGAAGCAAGAAGGCTCAGCTAACCGTGAGCATGAAAAATATTCCTACTTTTAAAAGTAACAATACATTGGTTATTAATCTACTTATCATATTTTAATAAAAATTAATTATATTTTCCAAAACAAAATACATAGTGAGAAGAGAAGCACTGTTTCATACTTTTACAACTCTCTTAATGTCTGGCTGCATAGAAAACAGCTAGATTCACATACCTGCTTCTGCAATCAATCTGTGATTGTTATTTTGGCTGACACCAACGAAGAAAAATTTGTTTTGGAATCACATAGTTAGATTTTAGATCTTGGGTACACCTAGGGGTCCTTGATCACACTTTGAAAATCACTATTTGAAATCACCCCCCCATCTGCCAAAAGTAGTCTTTCACACAGACACAGTCATATCATTTCCCACTTCCTTCAAACAGTCAATGGCTGCCTTTGGGTCATAGAGTTAAATCCAAACTCTACTCACAAAACTCTTCCCACTTGGCCAATCCAGTTCCTGTCCAAACTCCATTACTACCCTATTCTGTACACTGAGCACTCTGCCCACCACTGGGTACACAAGGATACCTGAACCTGTCCTTCTTGTTCATGCCTCTGAACCTCAGCCTTGCTCCTGCCAGAAGGAGTCCTATGCATCTTTTACAGTTCAACCCAAAGGTCACCTTCTCTAGGAAGCCTTCTCTGATTCATCCTTCCCTTAGAGTTCCCTCTTTTTATGTTTTAGCCATTTAGTTTTTGAGTAGATAATTCAAGTGCATGGATTAAATTCCAAAAACATATACCGTACAATGATAAACAGGCCTCTCTCCCACCCCAGTCGTCCCTTCCTCCCTCAGGAGGCCCCACTATGATCGGTTCCTTTTACATTCTTCCACAGCTGCTCCGGACAAAAATAAGCAAGTTATTTCTTTTACCCAGATGGTGTCATACTATATGCACTGCTCTACACTTGCTCAACACTATACCTTGGACAGCCTTCCGAGATATCAAATAAAACTTGGCTTCATTTTTTTCAGTAGTTGCAAATTACATTTTTTAAACGTACATAACTTATTTATCTTGTCCCCTATTCGCTGGCTATGTTTGTGGTTTCCAATCTTTTGCTACAGCAAATATCCTTCTGCGAAAACCAATCAATATGCATGAGAAGCTGCACCACCCTGGAATAGAACTTCTGGGCCCAAGGGAAGGTATATTTGCAATTTTGCTAAACATTACCAAATTGTCCTCTATTAAGGCCACTCTAATTTATTCTCCAACTGGCCATACTCGAAAGGTCCTGTCACCCTTGCCAAACAGTGTTATCCAATTTTTCAATCTCTGCCACTGTAATAAATTAAAAATAATACCTTGTTGAATTTTAAATCAGTATTTTACTAATAAGATCAAATATCTAGATGTACAAGCTGGCTGCTTGGATTTAAATGGCTTCTTCAGGAGACAGAGCAGATAGAAAACATTACCATCACCATAAAAAGTTCTATTGGATGGCGCTGCTCTACGCCTGCATGAGCCAGGGGCCACCAGGAGCCACGTGTGGGTGCTGAGCATGTGAAATGAGGCCTGTGAACTCAGAGGTGCTCTAAGTATATGACACACACTGGATTTGGAAGACCTAGTATGAGAAAGAAAGGGTAAAACGTCTCCTTAATAATGTTTATATTGATCACATGTTGAAATCAATAATATTGGCGAATATTTGGATCTACTGGGTTAAATAAATCATTAAAACTAACTTCATCTATTTCTTCTTACCTTTTAATGGGGCTACTGGGATTGTTAAAATTACATCTGTGGTGTGCATTCTACTTCTATGGGACAACACTGCTTCAGAGGGCACAGTGTTCTGTTGCTGAGACCTGGATTTTAGCATTTTTCTTTTTACCTAGAAATAAGTGCCATCACTATTGCTCTAAAGAAAAATATATTCACTGGACTCTCTTTTTCCTCCTGGCTCCTCCCTGTGCCATGCAGACAGGGTGGGCAACAAAAGGAGAAAGGGCGGTGATGGTCCTGATGACAAAATGTCAGCCCTGAAACAAATCAGTACCCTTCCCACCTGGGCGGCCATAGGCGGGAACCAGGGGCACTGCTGGCCCAGAGCAGGGACTGATTTCCTGGCTGCCGTTAAAACAATGCACCAGAGAACAAAGTGCCTTCCAAACTAAGAATAGAAGAATAGCTCCAAATAAGATTTCCAGGGCTGTGCAGGAACAAATTCCTCCCCTGCTCCAACCCTAAGCCGCCTTCCACCCTTGGCTTGACAAATGTCCCTGCCTCAGCCCCCACCATCCCGTATTCTTAGCAGTCTGTACACACACCCTGGGTGAGGACTGAGGGACAAAGTGGAAAGGGAAGATGTAGAGGAGGAGATGACACAGGTTCTGCCCTAGTGGACCCACACCACAGCGGTCCTACAGTTGAGACTGGGCATGTATGTCTCTGTCATCCATAGCTTTGGCTATGAAGATGAAGAAAACTCAGCTTTGCCATGTGATTCATAAAACTGATAGGTCAGAATGGACACTGTTTTTAATCAGGTAGTGAGGGGATGAAACCTACTTGTATCTGAGCATAAGTCACTTGCTTAGAGGAGATGATGGTGATGATGATGATTATTACCTGTGGGCCTATTGGCAAGTGAACTAACCTCTGTAGATCTCTGTTTCATTGTCTATGTATGAAAGGGTTGGGTTATATGAGCTTTCCTATCTCATCCAGTCCAAAAGTTCTGTGACCCTATGAACATGCAAACGCAATACCACCAACACCTGCATCCTCATTCCCTCACTCATCTAAAAAACAATTAATATGAGTCAGATCCTGAGCCTATCACTGGCATATAAGTACAGAAAAACATCGCTTCCACTGGATAAAGATTTTAAGAAAGGGAAAGAAAGGGGAGAAGGCAATGGAATAAATAATTACAGCAGAGTACTTCACCTGGTACCATAGGCTGCACAGAAAAGAACCTTCAAAAATGCATGTGAGCTCAAGAAAGCAAAGGGCTAGTGATTTAGAGAAACTATGATAATCCAGGTACCATGCTCAATTCTTAGTACATGGTGGGTACTTGAAGAGTTAGCACCCAAGACAGCGTGCAAGGTGTACATGGGAATAAACACACGATAGATTTGAACCTGAGCCTCTTTGGTACAACACCTGCCTCTTTCCCATAGCTGTGCCTTCTTCAACCCTCCCCTTCCTCACATCAGAGGATGATAAGCATCTAACAGGCCAAGATAGTATTGCATTCATCTGACATGGGATGATCGCACCAGCTCAGCAGGGAGGTGGGGAGATGGTAGGATAAAATGAGATAACATGTGAAATATTCATCACTAGTCAACACTCCAGAGGTACTAGCAGATACTCACACATCACATATTCATTTGGAACCTAATACATGCCAGGCCTTGGGTTAGATATTACCATCTTCATCATTTATTGTTACTATATGTATCTTCCCCCAGTATGGCAGAGTGCTGCACACAGTAGGCATTCAATAAATGTAGGTTGAGGGAAAAAATAGAGATAGTCTCTCTGGTAGATTAATCTATTCTTCAGCAAACTCTTATGCCCTCTCCTGACCCCCATGGCTTGTGAGCTGCTCTGGCCAATGGAATCTGGGTGGAAGGGGCAGCATGACAATCCTGACCCTAGGCCTTAAGGAGAATTCTGTTTTTCTGCTTGCTCCTCTGGGACCTTCTGAGCCAGCTGAACACCAGGAAAAAAAATATACGCATGGTTAGCTCCTGGACCCACGTGGGACAGACTACCCTGGACAACCTCCGCACCTATGAGCATAGGAGTAAATGCTTGTTATCGTTTGCCATTGAGTTTGGGGCGGTTGTTACTTAGCAAAAGCTGGCTGACACAGTCTCCTTCATCCACATGCAGAGACTTCCGGCAGAGACTGGCTTTGGCTTCTCTTGCTTCTCACTAAAGTGGGATTTCAGCAATTGGTTCGTTTTATGGCTCTCTCAATTCCATTTTCTCTCTGGGCTGGTAATTTTTCATTCAAAGAAGACGGCAGGGGCTACAAAGTCCTACATTTTGGCAATCGTGGCACCTCGCATAGAGTCAAGCACAAAGCTGGTTCTCAGGCAGTGCTTGATGAGTGAGGGTGGGTAGACTGTTCTTTCTGATGGGATGAGCATTGTCAGAATCACCAGCCGGCAGCAACCTGGGCCTCGTGTGCTCAGAGCCTCTGGTTCTGCAGTCCCCAAAGTGTGGGAAGTGGATGTTCTGGCGAGACAATATCATTTCAGACTATATGGTACAGACCGGATGCATTTATTATAATGTGTTTAGGAAACACATTATAGTGTTTAGTGACTTCAGGGCTATTACTGCTTAGGATGAGCCCAAGTTAAAAAAACAAGTAGAGGATTTAAAGAAAAACAATAAGTAAAAAATAACAATACAAGTGGTATGAGAATATGGGAAACATGACTTAAGTTTAGGAAACACTGATCCATCTCAAGTCTTGCTTTCCTACAAATCACAATCACAATCATAGCTAGCATTTTTGAGCACTGATAAGATGTACTGTTTTAGGAGTTTCATACATACTTATATAAACTGAGGCAGATACTATCATCATTTCCATTTTGCAGGAAAGATAACTGAAGCCCAGAGAAGTAAGGAGCTTGCCCAAGATCAAGTGGTAGTGAGGATTAGAACCCAAACTATCAACCTCCAGGATCCAGGTTCTTAACAGCGTGTGTCTAGTGGAGAACCCAGCACCCAGGGAAGTTCAGCATTTCCCAAAGTTAACCACAAAACCTAGAATCTGAACCCCCAAACCCCTGTCTCCCAGCCCAGGGTTCATGAGGAGCATTTTGGCGGGAGCACCAGGAGTTCATGGCAGGGGCTGGATGGAGCCTGCAAGAAACAAGGGAGGTAGAGAGGTGGTAAACTCTATAAGTAAGACATGGAAGGGAAACGATGGGGAGATAAGCAGAGCTGCCAAACAGAGGCAAGTGCTCAAGGGATGAGAAGCTAGAGTACGGATCAGCTTATTCCTAAAAAGCGGGCCGACAGAGCAAGGATGGCACATAGGGGCCGCTTCCTGAGATCTTCCCAAGAGACCCACACTCCCTGGTCAGCACTGGGAGCTGGTTTCCCTAAGTGACATACACATAGTCTATATTTAGGTCCTAAAGTCACCCATTGTTTCTGTCCTGCTAGACACTTGGGGTTACCACGCTGACCTTGCCCTCTCCAAGTCATACCTCTGAGTGTTCTATCAAGGGAGGCCTTTTTAGGATCTGATTTGAATCAACTTCCCCTCCCATAGCTCCCACTTGGCGTTCTGGGCAAGCTGTAAAAACATGGCTAGAATCAGTGCTTTAAAATGAAGTACTGACATTTTGTGAAAGATGTTGCTTCCTGCCTTCCACAAAGTCAAACTAGGGCCATCTTTATCTCAGGATATAAGATGTTTCACAGCCCTGTTGTTGCTAAGCTCTTACACACTAAGGACTCATTTTTCTGGTAGCTACCAACACGTGTTATGGTCAGTAAGACCTGGAACATGGATCACATGTGCTGAGTTCTGACTCTGTACTGGGCACTGTCAGGAGTCATTTCACTTATTCCTCATGACAATCCTATAAGATAGACACTATTTATTATTCCCATTTTACAGAGGAGAGGTTTGGTAACATGTGAAAGATTGCATGGCTAGTAAGAGGCAAAGCTGGGACTCACACCTGCATCTCTGTGGTTTTAAAACCCATGCCCTTAACCATTACACTCTACCATTTATCCACAAACACAGAACCACTTTGGTCAAATCTCAGAGGATGAAGCTGTGATATCTGTAGAGGGCTTCTCATCTCCCTTTCTCACCCTCCACATCCAGTTACCAATTGCTCCTCCCACATCCAGCCCAGTTCCTCCAGATCCTTCCTCTGGAGACTCTCAGAGCCAAGAATTAAAAATTCATTCAATAATATTTTCAAGAGAAGAATAAAGGTGAGTAGCCAGCCAGACAATTACACTTTGAGTTCCAGTTTATAACCTTGGGAAATGTGTACTGAAAAGCACTCATTAAATCATTTGACTTTGAAATAGGGAAGATATAAGAACTGTGTTTTGCTTTTTAGGCAAGATATTTGCATGTCTCGGATTTATATCCGGGCTAAGTGAGTTAGAATCCTCTCCGTTTGATGGTGGGGAAACTGAGTCTGGAGAAGGCAGCGACTTGTCATAGACGCCTCTTATGTAGGTGGTAACAGGACTACGGCAAACGTCCACCAAAACAGGCTGATCTGCCAAAGGATTGGAAAGCAAAGTGTCACCGGAGATGCTGCATGCGACAGATGTGGGAAGGGCCCCATCATTCAAATCATCACGTAGCACCTAACAGCTAAGGATGTCATTTCTAGATCCATTATGCCTGAATTTGAAGTCTGATCCCCTACTAACCAGCTAGGTAACCTTGGGCAAATTAAATTATTTATCTTCTCTAAGCCTCGGTTTTACCATCTGTAAAATAGTGATAAGACTAATACCTAATCCCTACAGTGTTCTAAGAATTTAATCACCCAGTGTGAATAAAGTGCTTAGTAACATGGAAAGTAACTAATAAATGTTAGCTATTATTGCACTATTTTCTATTAAGGTTGCATTGACTATCACCTAAATGTAGTAAATAATTTTAAATGTTGTAATTTCCATATCTCAAAGGCTCAAAAGTTATTCTTTATCAGGTGAACAAGTAGTTAGGTAAGTGAGATAAGAAAAAAGAAAGATAATGAAACCACCCATATCACATGAAGAGATTAGAAATATATGTCTATAATGGCCATGTACATAAGAGCTGGAATTAGCATTATAAAAATCAGCCTCAGAAACACATTTCTGATGAGAGGAATAGGAAAGCAATGGGCATTTCCTTTAGAAAATAGTTTTGGCTTATCTAAAGCTTTAACGACTACCCACAAATGAAAGAGACAGAGAGGGGAAGCTTCTGGGCTACTAATTAGCCCATAGAAATAGAACATTTCCAGCCTCTCCTTCCGAAATAACCCAAGCCAGGTACCAACACTCTTAATGAGAATACCAGCCTGTCTGAGTCTCCCCTAATATTATCTGACTTCACCTCCCCAATGATGAATACATTCAAAACACCACGATTACTTTACGGAAAGCTACAAAAAAGTTGCTCCAAGCAGAATAAACTTCCAAAACTAAGTTCGGCCATCTTCTAATCCAAAGAAGAGAAGATCTTGGAAATCCACTTTGTGATCAAAACAAAACAGAAGGCAGATGTATCCTCTTTTTCCTCTTTTCCTTCCCATTAGCTGAAAACAGGTCTCTAATAAAAATTAATATACTAGCATCAAGGAGCCAAGAGTGAAAGACCCACCTCCCCTTGCTCTCCTCCAATCACAGATGCTAAAGGACGCACTGACAGCTAGCCACTCTGCTTAATTCACCATCCCACCAAGCACAACCATTTGTGGTCTTAAACACAACCACACAGCTCTTTTCTGATTCCTACTAAACTGAGGCAGAAGTCTGCCTCCACCATCCCAGGTGTTTTTAACAGCAGCTTCCTGCTCAGTTTCTTGGGACAGAAAAAGATAGCTGTACCCTCCCAGCACCTCAGCTGCTGGCACCACTCCTCCAGGCTTGGGCGGGAGTTGGGAGCTGGTCCAGACCCGGGTCAGCTGCAGGGAGCTTACCTGAGCACGGACAAAGAAGCAACACCACACCATGGGGCACTCGGACCTCATCCACCCGGGAGTCCCCCGCCCCTAACAGTGGCGGAGCCCAGAGGACGGGATACTCTGAGCAGAGTAGAGCATGGTTTCCCTGAAGGAACTCCTCCCCCCAACTTGGGCTGTATGACAGGAAGTGACAGGGGCCATCAGTTACAAATGTCAGGAGCTGAGAACCACACCAGCCAAAGAGCTCTGGCGGTTTCTTCGCCTGCTGCTGCTGCTGCCTTTTCAGAGCACCCTGCCTTTTGGTGTTCAAAGGCACAACAGAAATTCAGTTTCTGTCTGACAATCTCCAGCATGTAAGAAATACACAGTGCTCACTGGGTCCCCACCTAAAGCCATGCTGGGCATTTTGGCAGTTCTGAAGGGTATGCTGTTAGGACAACCTGCCTCAAATCTGGGGCTTTGCAGACCAAACACTGGGGTGGAATGAAGAGAGGAGGATCACTTGGAGGAGAGCTTGGGGTATTCAGAGAGGAATCAATAGTTCACTTGAATCTCACCCAAGAATCAGAGGCCCTGCCCGGATACAGAGCCCACACTGAGTCCCAATTTCATAGCAACTCAATAAATGAGAGTAGTGGTAAGCACCACACCCATCCGTTTCTTCTTTTTTTTCTTAGGTAAATCTTCTCTTCAGAGCCCCTTCAAAATAGCTGTTTCTGAAAACCTCCCTTTCAGCTTTTGATGTAGATAACAAGAGACCTTATTGCTGTTCTCAGAGTTATTATGGAAACAACTCATGGCTGACATTTCTCATTTTATCAACTGGGGATCTCACCAGACTGAACACCTTGCCCCAGTCCCCTGCCTTTCACAAAATCCAGGTTTCCTGGGTGAGAAAGATGGTCTCTCAGTGAACTACAACATTTCAGATGAAAACTATGCCCTGTTCAACCCCTCCACATAAACAAATCAACACCCTCACCCTCGATAGTGGTGGCCAGCCTCAACCCAAGAAGACATAGCTCCACTGTAGCTTTCAGTTACTTATTTTTATTTTTTCAGTTCCCTAATGGGGTAGTATTGGAATAGCAAAAACCTTTCTAATTGCAACTTTAGGTTGCTAAGATTTACCCCAGGGTTTTCCGAGGCATTCTCATAAACACACAGATTTTTTTTTTTTTTAAAGAGCCTTTGCTGTCTTAACACTGAGTACAGTGGGGAGCCCAGCAAAGAGAGAGAGTTCACTTGAACAAGATTCAATCCAAGACTCAACTTCAGAGCTTACAAGAAAGCAGCTCCCCCCACACTCTCAGGCCAGTGGCCTGGCCCCTAACACAGGGCCTCTGAAGAGTGCCTTCTGCCCTGTCCATACACAGATGCGCCGGGTTCTGGTGATATAAAGATGAACCGTTGATGACCGAAAATAAAATAAATGGTCTCAGGAACTTGCAAGGAGTGTTGAAGGGACTAAGAAATAACCGAGCCTGGCAAATGCATTTTTTATGGGGACAAAGTCTGGAAAGGTTTCTCAGAACAAGAGACACATGGGCAGGATTCTGAGGTGTTCTAGGCAGAGCTGATAAGGACGACAGCAGCGAGGCGCAGAACCACAGGGCACTCTGGAAGAAAAGCAAATGCTTGGAAAGCATTGCTCTCAAGGCTTGTTTGCTTCAAGAAGCATGGGTTGGGGCAGTGGGAGTTCCCATGTGCCTTGAAGAAAGAAGGAAGTGAAATCACTGTGAACAGGTTCAGGCAAGCATCTGGGTCACCTCAAGACCCATATATGGGACCTAACAGGCCTGGCACCCAGGAAACACTCAGTAACAGGTGCAACTCAATCAGCAAAGTCCACAAAAGGTAGATTTCAGGTCATTCTTTGGATCCCCTGCTTCCCAAAGCCTGATTCCCCACAAAGTAAGGTGGCTGGTGGGGGAGGGAGAACAGAGTAAGGGAGATATTCCTAAAAAGTCCTCTTGCTCTAGCTTCCTGCGTAGAAAGGGTCCTGAATTTGTGCAGGCTTGTAAACAACCTGAGACTAGCCAGCACTGGCGGCAGCTCAGCCAGTGAAGAATGTCAATCCCCTGAGGACCAACGGAGGTTCCCATAAGTCCAGCCAATCCTCTCCTGGAGGATTTTCGAACAAGCCACTTTGTGGAGTTGCAGCAGCCAAGGCCAGGGTCACCCCAGTAAGGGTCCCAACGAAATCTGAGGTAACCACAGCACTCTAGAGTTTGTGTTTTTTGTGTGGGGGGCAGCAGGATGGCAATGTCACATGAACTAATCCTAGAATGATTAAGCCTAACTTCTGGCTGCTGACTCTAAACAAGAATGAAGAACCGAAACCCGTGGGCTGCAGCACTTCGTGGAAGAGGTGAGACTTGAGTGAGCTCTGGGGCAGGTAGCAGCAGAGAGGGAGGAAGGAAGGGAGAGCCAGCAGACGCCCCGGCAGGGGAACAGGGCAGCCTGAAAAAGGAAGGAAAGAATAGGGCCTGGCCATTTCCTCTGATGCTCCTGCTTTGACCAGAGGCAACAACGCCAGTAATGAAATCGTCCCCAGAAGGCACCCAGGAGGGGCACTTCAATAATAAGAGGCTCCCGCTCTGCAGGATTCAAGTCCATTTTGGGCTTTAAAACAGGAACTTAAAAAGGGACAGTAATGGGGTTTCCATGTGGCATCTAGGACACCACCAAGTAGTCAAACATGTTTTTCTACTGATTTCTAAATTTTAAATTAACATAGTATCATTCTAATACATTCAAACTACACAGAAGTATACAAGGTAAAAAGTGAGTCTTCCCAAAAAAGACACCTGACTTTTTTCTCCAATCCCACCTGCCAAAGGGGAATTTAACACTTATGCTAAAACCAAATATAGAGAAGGGGTCACAAACCCAGATGCTTTCAGAGCTGGGGGTAAGATACCTGAAAGGAAAGGCTGGGTGGGCACTGGGGCACCACCGACAGTGTTTAACAGAGGTCAGTTCCAGCTTATCGGGGTCCCCAGGAACTATAGGCCCAGGGTGATCAGACATAACAGTTTTTCAAGAGATGCTGGAAATTCCAGGTTTTATATAAAATCTCCCAATTTTTAAATGCTGGCAACTAGTTCCTCATTTTTTAAAATCCTGTATGAGCCACACAAAACACAGTTGCTGGCTAGATTTGACCTTAGGGCCACCAGTTTGCGACCTTTGGTGGTCATCTTTCTAGACAGCTCCTTCTAAACACAGGATGCTGACTGTAACATTTTGAGTTGGGTTTTTTTTTTCCCAAAAGTGGAATGATAACATTATTCTACCACTTTCTTTTTGTCATTTAACATATAGGACATCTTGACACATGTCCGCTTTAGACCTAAACTGCAGAGCACCTCATGATATAGACATACCTTCTTAATTCATTAGCTCCTGGCCTGGGAACACTCAGTACACATGGAAGGTGCGCTTGAGGTGTCACCTCTCAGTTGGTTGCTCGTTCCTCTTACCTTTGCCAACACTGAGAACATAACTCATGAGGAAAGTGCACCTGTGAGCAGATATTAAAATGTTCTAAAGCCACAATTACTGAAACCATAAATGGTGACTGCAGATCTTTGATGTTTTAATATGAGAACGTACCATGAATTTTTTCATTTGATCTTTACAACTGTCCTGAGGTAGGTCATACCAGGCCCAACAGAGCCCGGAGGTGGCAGAGTCAGGAGGGGAGCCTGGGTGGGCTGACTTTAGAGCTCCTGCTACATGCACACGGCCCTGGAATAGACAGCCAGGATCCTGCCCAAGGATCTCCCACAATCTGACGTAACAGCAAATATTGGACTGCAAACCACTGATGGAGAGAAGGATCACTAACTAACTGGACAATTCATTTCTTGAGAAAAACAAGTGCCTCATTTTAAGGCCCTACCTCACACTAGCCCAAAATAAATTCTACATCAATTACAGTGAAATAGTAAAAAGAAAAATATAAAACTATGATATGAAATTCCGGGGACCTAGGTTTTCAGGGTATAATATTTTTCTTTAAGTGTGTGAAGTTGAATCATCATATATGTATACACAGGAAACTGCTTGTAAGGCACCTATAATGTGAAAACTGGCTCTGTTCTCCCACGTCTGGTTCAACAACTATACTGGTGACAACCTCTTATTGGACTCTGAAAGATCTGGAGCCAAAATGGGGACCTAGCTAAGATACCACCACATGTTCCTCAAATCACTAGAACTCAAAGGGCAGAAAATTTAAACAGACATTTCACCAAAGAAGATATACAGATGGCCAACAGGTACATGAAAAAATGTTCTACATCATTAGTTATCAGAGAAATGCAAAAGAAAGTCACAATGAGATATCACCTAACACCTGTTAGAATGACTAAATATTATCAAACGGAAAAAGAAATAACTGTTGGCAAGGATGTGGAGAAAAGACAACCCTTGTGCCCTGTTGGTGGGGATATAAATTGGAAAACAGAACAATGGAAAACAGTATGATGGTTCCTTAAAAAATGAAAACTCTTCCATGTAATCCAGCAATTTCACTTCTGGATATTTATCCAAAGAACATGAAAACACTAATTCAAAAAGATATGCACTCCCAAGCTCATGCAGCATTATTTACAATAGCCAAGGTATGGAAGCCACCGAAGTGTCCATCCATGGATGAATGGACAAAAAAAAAAATTGCATTTGCAACAACATGGAGGGACCTGGAGGACATTGTGTTAAGTGAAATAAGTCAGACAAAGAACGAGAAATACCACATGATCTCATTAATATGTAGAATCTAAAAAACAAAAAGCCAAACTCATAGATACAGAGAACAGATTGGTGATTTCAAAAGGTGAGGGTGGTAGGGGATGGGAGAAATGGGTGAACTGAGGTTTCTTTTTAGTTTAAATAAAGTGATTTTTTTTTTAATGCTGGTGACTAACAATGATTCTTTCCATTTGAATTTTATTCTGGTTCCTCAATATCTTTCCTATTTGCACACAAGAAATCACATAGTTCACAAAAGCTCAGAGTTTGCTGGGAATTTCAGAGTCCTTGACAATATTCCATTTGGTACCTTATATTTTAAAATACGTGGGTAATTCCACAAACTGAGCTGAACAATGGGTGGTAAACAATCTCATTAAAATGGGATTGTAGCAGTGACCAAATGTGTATATTGCATATTGATTTAGCAGTGACCAAATTAAAGTAGTATATTGCATATTGATTCAATCAATATATCAACTTTAGAGAAGTATTATTTCCTAGGTCTCAGGTTTCTGAAGCTGTTGTCAAATTTAGGTAAGACTAAGAGAAAACACTAATGTATGCTGTGGTAGAGAAGGGAGGTTCGGTAATGCTCATTGGTGTTACTATGTTGGCAGGAAGAAATAATGCACAAGAAGTCATGGAGAAATAAAAAGAACTTCAAAGTATTTAGAGCTTGGGAGTTTACTCATAGTCACACATATTGAATATTTTCGTATCTACTCCTCAGCCCTAGAAGTGTGGTTAATCCAAGAAAAACTTGAGCAATTACTCCGCCCCCCTCATCATGAACTGTGGATAAATGAATGGAGGTCCAGGTCAGGGTCGGCTGGACGCAAGGTGGTTTAACTCTAGAGACTGACCATTTGAAAATGTTGATATTCTTCTAGAGCCCTGCTTCATATCCCGGCTCAACAAGATTACAAAATGATGAAAAGAATGCGGGAGCAGACCTGGCTGCCCAAGGTCAAGAATGAATAAATAAAAAAGTCTTCATCTGTGGTTTCAACACAAGAACTAAAAATAAGTGAGGCTTGAACATGGACGTCTCAACAGATTGCTAATCATGGCTAATCTGAGTGCTTATCTCACTGGTTTGGTTACAAGACACAGTGTGAGTGCTGTGTTTTTTTCTCTCTAAACAAATCTGAACTTGTAAAATCAAATTTCTCACATTATTCTGGCAAATGATACATAGACAGCTCTTTTAAGAAGCCAATGAAAAATAAGGAGAGTCACGTTCTGGTGGGCGCTGTGACGCAGCCAAAACCAGCCTGGCCTCCTACGAACACCGGGGAAGCCCAGAGAGTTTCCCCAGGGAGCGGGCCGGAGCACTTACGGATCGGTTCATGCTGTTTATTTTTTAGAGCCATGAGCACCCTTTCCCTGGCCAGTGTGGCTCAGTTGGTTTGAGCGTAGCCCTATAACCAAAGGGCTGCGGGTTTGATCCCCAGACCAGACATGTACAAAAGGCAACCAACTGAAGTTTCTCTCTCACCTCCATGTTTCTCTCTCCCTTCCTGGTTTTCTAAATGCAAAGAAAAAATGTCCTTGAATGTGGATTAAAAAATAAAAAAAGAAAGAAACGAAAGGAAAGAACAAAAAGAAAAATCAACACCCCGACTACAGCTTTCTCAAAGGACCGTCAAGTCCTCTCTGTTACACTGTCAGTCAAAAGTGAGGCTCCGGCAGGTTGCTGACCTCTGCCCAAATCTTAGGAAAAAGAAGTTTTAAAAGTTGATTAGCTGATATCAATCAGCCAAAGAACTTCCTTACTTGGAAATGAGACTTACTATTAATATTTAGCATTATGCTGTCAACATTGATTAGAAGCGGAAAACCCGAATAGGAGGGTGTAATGCTCCCAACACTTGAATACTCGAAGATTTTTAAAAAGTAATTTGCTTATATCACAAAGCAACTCTTGATGACCTGAATTTCTGAGATAAAAATATATAACAAAAGCAAAAATCATTTTTATTAAAAGGTTTTTCATTGTTATTTTGACTCCAGATATCTCCTCAGGGATAATTTCTGGAAACAATGGACTGGATGGGCTAATCAACAGTAAATTAACATGGCAACACTGATTTCTGGCTCTGGCATTTACCAACTGAATGAACTGGTAAGTCACTTTTTAACTTCCTTGATCCTCAGTTTCTTCATCTATAAAACAGAAATAATGATTTCATTATCCCTCCCAGGTTGTAGAGAGAACTAAAGGAACCTAACTGGTTTATGTGTTTAAAAGCAGAACAAAAGATGGCGAGGGCATTAGGGGGTCATTATACTATTCTTTCTATTTTTGTATAAGTTTAAATTTTTCCATAATAAAATTTTTTAAAGATACAAGCACAATAATAATGTCTGCTTATTTTTTTCAAGCAGCAAAGGAAGTTTTTTTGGTGTAATTATGAACATCGGTTCAAATTTTCCTCTTAGCAAGTTGAAATGTTGGTACCAAATCAGAAATAGTTTGATTCTTACCCTGATTTGAATGAGAATTGCCAACTGGGAATCTAATAAGAAAAAGGCAATGGAAATTTGCAGTTTTCCATTTCCCCTCTTCACTCCAATGCGGGAAATATGGGGAGGAGGTTAAAACTTAAGTCCTGTTTATTTTCTCAATATTATATAATGTTGACTTCCTTAAAGTCCTTGGGCCCATATAAAAAGTTGAAGACTTTTATGAAAATACCCCCAAAATGATACCAAGAGATTGAAGAGTGTGTGTATACCCATGACTTAGAGTATTCTTCTGCCTACACAACAGTGAAAGTGAAGGGTTTTTTGTTTATTTTAGTTTGTTAGTTATGTACCTATGTGTACCTGAAGAATAAATGTCATATTGCCACTTTTTTCCTTAAATTGGAATCAGGAAGGAATCACCAAAACACTGGAAACCAGCAAACCAAGCAGGGAATACTTAGAAAAGGCTCCCGGCTCCCAGCCCCCACCCTAAGGGGAGCTGATTCAGGTTGGAAGCTCAGTCCCTCCTCCCAGTTAGGGCTCTGCCCTGGATGGAGGTTGTCCCTTTAAGTCAAACTTCCTGGTAAAGCTCAGAGATTTGTGCATGCAGCTTCCTGGAGACGGTGTAAGATAAACAATAAACTTTGCAGAAAACTCTTGGACAATAAGCCCCACGTGGCCATCGCAAGAAGCACGACAATGGCTAGGGCATTTCCAACAGGAATGCAAATCTGTGATAAAGAGGAGAAACATGCGACCCCCACGCCTGCACGAAGTCAACTAATTAAAAAGAAAAGTTCTGAGCCTCTCATCAGATTGAGAAATAGTTGCTTCACAATTTGGCACTATTTTTTAAAATCACTACATAAGAGGAAAGCAGTCAGGTCTTTCTTAAAGTGCCACCACCTATTAGACGAACATGGCTGAGGCCAAGTTACTCCAGGAGTAGCTTATTCCATGCGTCTCTAACAAGGGGCATTTATCACCTTCTGGATACTCTGTAGCTCAAAACCCTTCCTCGGTTTGGGGGAGCCCCAACTCATGAATCAGAGCCCACATTCCACCAAAGGAGATGAGGATGTCACACATTTGCTTTCCCAGCTTCCCTTGCAGCTAAAGCATGAGAGCATCAGCAAGGCTCAGCCAATTAGATACTCTCACTTCGGACTTGGCAACAGAAACTGCCATGCAAAGCAGCAGGACTCTGCAGACTCTATTCTGGTGAGGGTGGTGGCAGCTCACAGAAGAAGCAGTGAGGGAAGATTGAGTGGCCATGTTTTGTAACTAGTGTCGGTGGTGACACCAACAGCTGCCCAGCAGTGGCAACAGTGGTATCCTTGCAGGAAATGTTTGGTAGTGATATTTGGGATTGCTCATGGTTCCCTGATCCTTCCAAAATTCTCTGAGCTTCCTATATCCGTTAATAAATTCACTTTCTTAAATCTTAAAGTAAATTCATTTTCAGAACTGGGTTTTATTGCTAGAGATTAGTAGTTCATGTACATAGAACACAGAATGGGCTAGAAAAGAAGTACTCCAGAAATCAATCCCACAGATGATTCTGAGCTAAGGACTGAATGGTTTTTTTTTACACTTTGACTTCAACCAAAACACTGTCCCTTGGCCTACAAGGCCCTGCATCAATGGGCCAGTGTCTCCCTGCTGGACCTCATCTCATTCTACTCTCCTCCCCCCTCTCAAGCTCTGATCCCACTTTCTGTTCTTCATCAGGCTCTTTCCTGCCCCAGGGCATTTTCACTTGCTCTCCACAAAACTCTTATTCTTGGCTCTTCCCATTGCAGCAGCATCCTTCTATAGTTCAGTCTCAGTTTACAGCAGGTCTTCAATGACCAGGCTGTCTAAGAGACCACACTGCATAACCCACCGCCCTCTGTCACAGTATCCTGTTAATTTCCTCTCCAGCACACATCCTGTGATTAATTTATTTCATTATTAATAACAATAGTGACCACCACTGATTGGAGGCTTGCTGTATGTCAGAAACTAGGCTAAGCTCATTTAATTCTATTACCGCCCTATGAGACAGGTACTTTTATTATCCCCCCCCTTAACAGATGAGGAAACAGGCTCAGGGGGGTTAAGGAAGTTGTCCAAGGTGCCAAGCTTGGCAGTGATACAATAGGAATTTGAACCTAGGCCTGCAGTGTGGGCTCATTACTACAGTGCTCGTTCAGGCAGCGGTCTGACGGCAATGGCGTGTGCATCTCCCACAGAGCAGGCTCAGGGCCACAGGACAGGATGGACTCTCACACAGCCCACAACCTGGTGTTCCAGATCTCCCACCTGATAGTCTACCTTCTATCCACTGACCATCCTCAAGGGAAAAATGCAGCCAGGCATGTGTAAAGAGGGGGCAGGGTCCTTCCTTCAACAGAAAAGTACTCACCTTTGTGCTCAAAGTGTCTGGCAAACAAAAATACCACACAGGGACCTCAGAGGCCAGAGGGGACACAGATCTACAATGTTTTCTGCTCGACCTGCTAAGTTCCACAGCCTTGGAGCACTAAGAACACAGAGGAAGCCGCCAGGGACTATGCTCAGGTCTCCCCAGTGAAAGTGTTATTCTAGCAGGTTTTTTGGGGGGGGCGGTGTCGGAGTTGCCAGGCAGGGTGCTGAGGCGAAGGAGAGAAATGGGGAACTCCGTGCCTCATCTGGGAAGGGAGCGGATGTTCAAAGGATCTGTGGAAAAGACAGGGTGGGAAGGCTGGGAAATGAGAAGGTTGGTGCCAAGGTCGGGATTTCAATTCTATCCTGTGGAAAATGGGGAAACAGAGCAAGTTTTTTGGCAAGTACAGATGCGTGACCAGACATAAATTCTTTTTTGTCAAGAACAGAGGTTGTGGCTATATAATACAGCTTGAGACATGCGGGTACCCTGTTTCCTATTTTAAATACATCGGCTAAAAGCCCGGAATTAAAACAACAAAAAATTTCATGTCTATGTTTCCTGACTCCCTCTCCTATCTGAATAAGAAGTGAGACAAATTTGCCCTTCCAACGGGAGTTAAGCACTGCCACTCCCTCCTGGAATGTGAAATTACACAGAGCTCTCACATCGGAAATTTATGGAGAAAAGAAGGAATTCCCCTGCTGCTTGACTTTTACCATTCCAATCACCTCTGCCCAGATCCCCCCAGTCTGATAACAGGAACCTCACCTCTGGGTTGTGTCATCATTAAAATGAAAGGCTGATTTTTTTTTTTTTAAGAATGTACAAGGTTGAGGCACAAAGGGCCTCCTGTATTGAATGAGCATCTGGGGGTATGGGAGGAGTCCCCGGAAAGACTCTCTGGGACTAAGTAAGACCAGCACATGGTAACAGGCCCTATGAAATTATATGCTAAGTTTGCAGCTGAGGAGGTCTGAGAGCACCGAGGTCAGTCAAAGAGACAAGGGCACAGCATCTGGAAAGCTGATTGGAAATTAATAAAGGCAATTTACCTCAGGGGTTAAGAATAAGAATTCTGAGCCAAACAACCTGGATTCAAATTCCCAGTGCTATTGCTTACTGTGTGACCTCTGTCAATTTACTTAACTTCTCTGTGCCTCAGTTTCATCATCTATTTAAATGGGGATAATAAGAGCACCCGCCATACAAGGTCTTTGTGAGGGTCAAATAAGTCACCGAGAACAATACCAGGCACATGATAAGTAACAATAGCAGCTTTCTAGAAACTACATAAGATAAACAATGAACTCTGCAGCAAAATCATGGGTAATAAGCTCCTGTGTGGGACAAGAAAAAGTAATTATACGTGCTGACGATGGCTAGGACATTTCCAATAAGACTGAAAATCTATGCAAATAGTTGTTAATGCCATCATCACTGTATATCACTATATATAATATTTATTATGATATATAGTATAAATTTATATTTTAAAATAATATATACATGTAAAATTATGTAATATAGTAATATAAGAATAATATGATGTTTTAACCCAATTTAAGAAAAAAAAATGTCAGCAAAAATTAGGGGTTTGAGGCGAGAAGCCCCAGAAGCGGGTGCCTGGGCAGAGCTTGCACAGTGATTTTTTGACCACCTTCAGGTGACACTAATGGGAACTGTGGAGCCAATTTGCTAGGTCACAGTCTGGGCTCCCCCACATAGGAGTTGCAGGCTTGGGGAAGTCACCTAGACCTTAAAACCTCCCTTGATTTTCTCATTTCCGCAAAGGAAATAATGATAGTTATTTCTTCATAGTTCGTGCCAAGCACTAGTGCTCAATTTTATATGCATTTTTTACATATAATCTTCCCACAACCCTGTGAATCACATACAATTACAATGTCCATTTTACAAAAGAGAAAATCCACGGCTCAGAGATGTTAATCAAATCACAAAAGGGCCCTGGTTGGTGTGGCCCAGTGTACTGAGTGCTGGCCGGTGAACCATACGTCACAGGTTCGATTTCCAGTCACGGCACATGCCTGGGTTGCCGGCCAGGTCCCCAGTTGGGGGCATGTGAGAAGCAACCAGTTGCTGTGTCTCCTGCACATCGGTGTTTCTCTCCCTTTCTCCCTCCCTTCCCATCTCTCTAAAATAAATAAAAAAATCTGTTTTAAAAATTGCAAAAGGGCACACAGCTAGAACGATACCCAGAAAATCTGCCTGGAGCCAGCACTCCAGACCTTTGATTCTGCAGACCCGTGCAGCACGAGATGCACCCCGGCCCCCCTGCAGGATGAATCACCCTTAAGAAGGATGCGGGTTTTTCCGTTGCAGGTGTCTGCCCTTACTGTAACGGCCAGGCAGTGAAACTCTTCCTTGTTGAGCACCTACTACACACCAGGCAGCCTGGCATCAGGTCACTGACATCTCATCACCATGACAACTTCCAAGCCAAAGACTGGAGGACACTAATGCTCAGAGAGGTTGAGTTCCTGACCCATGGTCACAGAGTTTGTCAGTGGCAGCAACCCACCACACTTCTGGGTCTTGAAGACACACTCTGAGAACACACCTTAATGTCCCTCAAACACCCCTCGCCTCCCACTCTGAAGACACAAAGCTACTTATTCTGCTCCAGGATAATGACCACAAGGCCAAGCAGGACTGTAGCGCGAACTATAATTACGGCAGACGACGATTTGCATTCCAAATCCGAAATGCACTCAGAACCTCACTTGAGCCCTGTAATCAGCTTAGCCTCTCCCCAGGTCTCTCTTGAAGTGAAGACGTGGTTGAACTGAGCCATAGCAGTGTTGGGAAACTATGCCTCTGCCCCCAGCGAACCGTCACCTGAGGAAAAGCTGTGCCAAGAAAAGGCCAGGGGTCAGTAGGATTTTAAACCCCAGAGAGGTCAAATTCCTCTGGTGTAGAACAAAGAAAACAGCAACCAGGAGAGTGGACAGTGGACAGCGAACCCGGTAAATAATTAAAGGCAGAAAATGCATTACATGACACATGAGCTCAGTGGGGAGTGGAGTGAACACCCTTCCCTCCTTCATCCAAAGTTGCCGCCTTGTCTATGAGCCACATATCAGGCTGTGGTGGCCTTGCTGCCCAGAGCCAACAAAGGACACCCACAAGATCAGCAAAAGGCCTGCTATGTGTACACCGTGAGAAAAAACATACATCCTCTGAGTTAGAGAAAGAAAGTTCCAGGGGGACCTCGCCATGGACAAAGAATTCTATGATTTTCATGCTCCCAGGTGGGGAAGATGGGTGTAGATTGGGGTGTTGGGGTGAATATACCAAAATTTTCAATCCTAGCTATGGCCTCTTACACCTGAATTGGAAGGATTTACTCTAGCAATTCTGGTTCCAAATGGCTGGAGTCCTACGTACTGGTTTACTAGAATTCACCATAAACCTACTTCCTTTTACTAGAGAAAGAGGTCAAACCATGTCCATTTCCATCACTCTAAATCCTGACTGAAGAGTCTCCCGTGAAACCTCTACTGAATTGACAGTATATGCAAGCTGACTCTGGACAGCCCTAAAAATCAGAGTGTCTCTCAAACTTTAATGTGCCACAGATCCTCTGGGGATCTCGATGAAATGCAGGTTTCGATTCAGGTCTGGGGTAAGGGCCGAGATTCCGCATTTCTAACAAGCTCCCATGTGCCATCACTGCCACTGTCCACAAACCACACTTTGAGAACCTTTGCTAGGAGACATGCTAGTGGCTTAAGAAGAGTGAAAAAAAATCGTTATTCCCTATGTTTCTACTACAATCGAGATGTCAAGTGGTGACTTTGTTCTAAGAGCAAAAAAGTAAACTCAAAAGCTATGTATCTTTAAAGCACTTGTTTCTAAGTTATCCCATTGGTGGTTAACAGAATGACTGTTCTTGTAGGAAAACCTTGTTTAGATGCAATAAACTATGTAAAACCCAGCAGATCCTTCTTTGGCAAAGTTTCTTTCCTTTTTAAAAATTGTTTTAAAATTACAGTTGACATTCAATATTATATTATTTTCAGGTGTACAGCATTGTGGTTAGCTATTTATAGAACTTATGAGGTGATCCCCCAATAAGTCTAGAACCTGACGCCATACACAGTAATTACAATATTATTGACTATATTCCCTATGCTGTGCTTTAACTCCCCTGACTATTCTGTAACTTCATTGGTCAAAGTTTCTTGGGAAGCCCTGGATCCTCTGAGGTTCAAAGGCCATGCAGCATCAAAGGACAATGTAGCTAAGCGACTTGCATTTACCAGTGTTATCATTCACCGATGCTTCTCTGCCGTTCATTGGGGTAGCTGGCCCACTCCATGTGCAGCCATATTCTAGAAGCTGACTAACCTGCTAACCCAGCCCATTAGCTGTGGCTGGGGGCCTCTTAAGGGACTTAAGCAGTGCCTCATCATTCACAGGTTGCACATTCCCAACGAGACAGGCACCTTAATAAAATCATTCAACTAATCCAATACATTTTTTAAAAAACGCCTTGAGCTGGATGGCCTGTCCCATTTTGCAAACAGTACACAATGAGTCGCTGACAGCGCCACCTCACCCTCACTGACATAAACACTGCCAGGCCAGCAGAAATGCTCCAGTGACTGAAAGTAGCAATAGTTGCATGAGTTTGTCTAACAGAACTATAAACACAACTAACAACAGGTGAAAATGTCTTTATCTCCTGCTATTGCTAAACCAGAGACTTCCGAGATGGAGTTCTTCCAGAAATAAAACCAGGGTCAAGTGCAAGAAACACAAGGCAGCTAAGTGGAGAACACCCAGAAAACCAGCTTTGTGTTTCTTTCAGAAACACAGATGTAAACATAAGATTTTTTAAATAAGTAACTATTGGGTTGGCCAAAAAGTCCATTTAGTCTTTTCCATAAAATAAAAGTAACTTTACTGATTTGGATATTTCGAGTATGTTGCCTATCTCCCTCTGTTGTCTTCTAGTGGGTAGAGGCCAGGGGTGCTGCTAAACACCTACCAGTGCATAAGACGGCCCCACAGCAAAGAATTGCTTGGCCAGAATGTCTATAGTACCAAGAAACTTTGCAAACCACTTTTGACACATTTGATCAGTCACAGCTCCTTTTCCATATACTGCACAAATAGTTTTTTGTGTTTCAGCTGTGTTTTTACCTGTCTTGAAATAATAAAGCATAATATGCCAAAAATGTTGTGTATTTTCTTCCATCTTCAATATTAAAATGGCTGCACAAAAATTCACCAATTTTGGTAAGTTTTTTTAAATGCACACTGATATGACAGCTGTCACAATACATTCTAACACAATTGTTTTGAATGAAGTTAAAGACAACTGAGCCCTACTAGAGCCATCATCAGAAAAAACTAAATGAAATTTTGGTCAACCCAACAGAATTACTAAAACCAAATTAACTGACTGACTTACATTGTCTGTTTACTGCCTCACAGTATGCACTTTTTGACATCTGCCCTTCACGTTGTGTAGCAGAAATATATCTTAATATACTAAAGAAGTTTGCCACTAGATAACACAAAACTGCATGTGAGAGATATAAATAGTGGCAATGTTCATCTTTAAACAAAAACCCTAAAGTAGAAAAAGATGCAAGTGGACAAATGAAGGGAAATGGGCATTTATTAAAATAGAGAGATGATGTTAGGTAGGAGGTACACTCAGTGGCGGGGTTCTGATGAACCACGTCAGAATGACACATGAAACAAGATAGAGAAGTCACTTCCGGAGCAGTGGGTGTGGAGAGAAAAGCAGAGAGCAATTCGAGAAGCAGTATTTTAGTGGCACATATGGAGGGCCTCTTAGTCACTGTGGATAATGAAATCAGTATATTTTAAAAAGAGGGAAGAAAAAGACAGGACGTCAAGACTATCCAAATAAGCTTTATTATGGCTTTATTATGTCTCAAGAACAGCAAATCTTGTCCATTTGTACCAATTCTGTAGACTTGAAAAGGCTATTCCAGTCTAAAACTCAAGTTTTTCCTTTCTTGAGAAGTTTTAGAATTCGGTGATAAACCTATTAATTACTGGCAAAGATTGTCTTTAATTCACAAGTTTCATGATAGGAAACATACTTTGGGGTGGAGGGTATTTTTAAAAAGCCAAGAATCTTTTTGACACCAAAATTCCTAAGCCAAGTATGCAATCTGTAGTCCTCTGAGTTTCGGTAAGTTAAGCCCGTGAGGAGGAATGCACAGGCTGCCCCATTAGGTATTTTTCTCTAAGTTTCCCAAAGTGATATTCCAAAGTATTGTCCCAAGCTGTCATCCAAAACCTATAAAATTAATGTGCCCCAACTCAGTATGATGTGAATGAGTCACTTATCAGTTCTTAGGAGTACTAACCCTCTTGGGGGATTTAGCTGTGATTTCTCCCTTGGCCAAGTGCACAGTGTTCATTCTTATTAAGGTGCTTATCTCCCCTCTCAAAAGTCCAAGTAAGATTTATGGATTTGTTGTTGTTGTTGTTAGAAAAGGAAGACAAATTCCTCCAAGTTCACCTTTACCAAGTCTTCACATTTGAAACTCCTCCACAAACAGATGCCATATTTTAAAATTCCATCTTAAGTGACCATGGGATTTAGCCCAATTCATTGCATTTCTGACTTAGATTTATTCCTGTTACCTGTCGGGGATGATTTTTATTCTTATTGTTTAAACCTAAAACTCCACTTCAAAATTGTGGCGTAAACATTTGTCTTCTCACCTCAGTTTTTCTTCTCCTCGATTATAAAAATTATGTATGCATACATCCTGTAGAAACTTGGAAAACTCAAAACAAAACAAAGAAAAATGTCATTTATAACCTCACTTACTGAGAGGAAATCATTATTAATATTTTGGCATATTTTCTTTTAGCTCTTTTAAAAGAATTTTTTTCATATCAAGATTATTGCTGTATATGCAGTTTTATTCCCTGCTTTAAAGAAGCATAACAATAAAAATTCCCCCCTGAATTAACAGTCGTCCTCAACATCCTGTGCGGCTACATGACATGCACTCATGTGGATAAAACACAGCTTACACCAACTGTCCCACCTTGTTGGACATTTAGACTTTACCCATTTTTCTATCATAATAATGACTGCTATACTAAACGCCTCTGTGTGTAAATCTTAATCCTGGTGACTTCTTTGGGACAGATGCCTAGGAGTGGAATTATTGAGCCAATAACCATAAATATGGTTATGGTTCTTGACACAAAGAGCTTTCCACGAAGATGAGATCAAGTAACAATGCCACTGAACCCCCGTGAGCGCGCCGCCCTACTGCCCCTCACCAGTATTTCAAGTCATCGCTTTTGAAAAAGCTGATTAACTCTGTTGGTGAAAAACAACACTCTGAAATTTTTCCAATCCTTAGGCTGACCTGCTGAGGTCAACGATTTCAAATGTTCCCCTCAATATTAAAATAATCTTCTTCTATCATTCAAAACAAGACGTTACTTTTTCCCACATATAAAAATGCAATCAAAACCACAAACATGAGAAGAATGTAGTCATTCGTTAGAGGTTTCCATTAAGCAACGAAGGTGCTGTGGGTAAGAAGCCAAGCTCAGTCAGTTTGATGTACCAGCCTGTGACAGTACGGAGAGACTCCCAGTGCACAGAGATGCAAGCAAAATAAATTCAGAGCTGAATCCACTGCCAAACTTCACGAGATACCTAAGATTTGAATTACCTTAAGTCAACACCTATCAGAAGGAATACATTAGAATGTTTAAAAATATATCCAGGCTATATTTAAAATTCATTTAATAACTTTTTACACAAGAAATGTTCTTTTCTCCCTCTAATCAGTGCATATTTCCATATATATTCAATATGTCTTTTTTTTTTAACGGTACATACATGCAAAGAGCTAATGGTTCAGACTCAGTCTCCCATAACCCAGGGCCTGAACTGATCACTCTATAAAAATATTAGATAAATGGAAAGTTTTTCTACCATACCAGAAATGTTTTGGGCTATCTGTGCCACATTCTCTTTCCAGGAAATTTGCCCCACTTTTCCCAATGGTGCTCATAGTTTCTGCTGAGTGGCTATATTAGTAGCAGTAGCAAGGGGGAGCGTATTTATTGAGCACTTAGTATGTCATAGATCCAGTGTTAAATGCTTAATATGGATTATTTAATTTAATCTTTGCAAGAACCCTATGAGCTAGATATATTTTTCGGGTGGGAAGTCTGAGTCTTGGTGAGATTAGTTACTTGCCAAAGCTGATGAATGGCATATCCACTTGACCTTGACTTTCTGGACACAGAAGGAAGAGCTGATGTGATCAGAATGTTTTTAGGGATTCTGGAATGGGGCAACTGAGACTATCCTATGAGCTGAAAAAGTGAAATGAAATGAAGTAAAAGAAAATGAAAATGAAAGTGAAATTATGGTTCTCAATTGGATAAAAACAAACATACAAAAAATCCAACCAGATGCAATGCATGGTCCTCAGATGGTTTGGGGGGAAACAACTATCAAAGACAATTGGGGAAATACGGATCTAGACTGAATGTATATTGGTAACTTTCTTAGGTTTGATAAAGGTATTCTTAGGTTTGGTAATATAGGAAAACATCCTTATGCTTAGGTCATATATATTTAAATATTTAGAAGTGAAGGGTCATGGTATCTGCAATTGTATCACTTTGAAATGAGTTAGTAAATAAAAGTCAGATTATATAAACAGCTAGAGATTGATAAATAGGTAAAGCTAAATATTAGCAACTGTTGATTCCAGGTGGTGGGTGTTCATTGAACTTATCTTTCAACCTTCCATGTTTGAAATCTTTCATAATAAAAAGTGGAAAAAAATAGCTCACATAGTAATAATAATAATCATGAAAGACCCTTACTTACAAAGATACCGGATGAAACCTGACATTCCCTTCTCTCACTAAACCACGTCGAGTAGTTGCTCCTCCACTACTGGAACAAATATTGTACACACATCTTCAGTTTGGCCCCAGATGAAGCTGTTGTTTGTTTTTAAGGGGCACACTGCACAAAAAGCCCACATCAAGGTCTGGAATCACCTTCAATCACTGGGATCGACAGAAGGAACAGCAGATACACCAAACATCTAAAACTCTGAGTCATAAATTCTCTTCCAACTCTTTTTTAATGAGCAGGTTCAGTTGAACCTGCATAAATTAAATGCATATCTGATAGAACTCCACTGCACCTTCTTCAAATCCAAGCTATGGTTTTAAGCAAATCCTCACCTATTTATTAAAAAGTAATTAGCCTAATTCTCCTTTTATTCTGAAAAAATGTTCAATCACTTCAGCCCAGGTAACACAACGCCACGTTGTGCACTAGGAGCGCCCCACACAGAGTGTTTCCACTTGCTTTTAGAGAACATTTATTTCAGTTACTGAAGATGTATACATTTGTAAGACATTCATTTTCAATAACAGAAATACTTTGTCATATTAAGTATAATAAGTGTTTAGTAAGAAGAACATGCGAGTGCTAAACACAGATAGGAAAGGGTAGAGGAGCAAAAGATACCTCATATTTATAAGGTACCTGGTTACTACTGGTTTGTTATGCACTGAATATGTACAAGACTTATGAAGCACTAAGTATACAGTATATTTAGTTAGTGTACTAAATATATATGCGCACTTACATACATAAGGTCTTAATTTGGCTACCAGTTGGAGACACCCATCATGGCTCCATATGTTCACTGCCCGAGAAACACAAATGAAATAGAAATTAGCCAGATGTTCATCCAGCTAATTGGCAAACTGCAGCTGTTGGCCAGGTATACTTGTCCTTGAGTCTTGTTGATAAAGCAAGTATATGTCATTGGCCCAGGGCATGTTCAGTCTGTGGGCCTCTAGCTTGAACTTCAACTCTGGTCTTTGCAATCACATCATCCATGAAGAAGGTCGATGTAACAGAGAGAAAGGACACAGTGGTTCTATGAACCCCAGGATTCAGGTGGGATCCTTCTGTACCATGTGCATCCTCTCTGTAGTTCAACTTACCCCAACTCTCCCCCCTTGCTTCCAGCTGTATGTTTCAATTGGTTTAATTGACAGTGTGGTATGAGCATTTAAAAGGCAGGGGGAGGGTGCTATTTGGAATCACAATGAGTTAAACCCAGTCCAATCCATTAAAGGGGCTACATTAAACTGGCAAGAGGGAAAAATTGATGGAAGGGAAGAAAAGGTAGTGACAGGACTTTTACTAACATCCATGAAAGAGGCTTCAGTTTCAATCCCCAGCTTCTGACATGGACAGGAAATGGAGAATATAACATTTAACAGGGAAGGGGAGAAGGAAAACTGAGGGGGAAGGTTCAGCTACGGAAAATAAATTTTCCAAGTTGGTATTTCCCCTTGGTCCTCAACATCACCATCCCTTCCCACACCTTCAGATACCATGAGGGCCTTTTGGAGATGACAAGATCGTTGCCATGATATTATTTGTATAATAAAGGCTAAATTCAATTACAATAAAAAAATGTAAAAAGCTCCGTGAGAAGTCATAAATGTGACAAACCACAAAGCAATACTGAGACTGATTCTTGGGCCGCCTTTTATTTAAAAATCCTAAGCTCCAGTACTTCCCAACATTATAGAAATGGTCTCAACCATTTCAGAATGCAGTTTTCCAGGATCTGCTATTATTTCGATTACTCTACACACCATTAGATTTTATGTCTTATGAGCAGTCTAATAATTCGTGCTCCTAGATCAGGTTGTCAGGAGTGAAAAACAATCAATAACTAAAAGGATTGCCCCTAACTAAACAGGAGTTTTGTTCACCTGAGAGATGGGAAAGACTTTTGTAGACAAGAACTGCTTGTATCTGCCTAGTGCCTCTGTCCATCTAGAAATTGCCCTTCGCCTCCATGTTACTATGGTTACCCTAGGAGCAACTATAGTGGTATGGCAGAGCTCCACTCCATGGCCATTGCTGATTGGTTCAGGCGTACCCACCTGAACCAAGGTGGACCAATCAAAATCCCTCCCTAGTAATTTTGGCTCTGAGAGAGAAAAGGCTTTCTCTTTACAGATGGTTGCATCTTCATGGTATGGAGAAATGGAGGAAGTCAGTCTGCAGGAAAAAAAGGTAGCAAATAACAGAGAGGAATCAGGAACCTTCACGGGCTCCTCGTGCCTCATCTCAGGGGCTTCTGAGGCCCCACTGTATTCCATGAGACATGCCCCAGACATCTGTAATTAAAAACTCTCCTTGCTTTTAAGCCAATTTGAGTTGAGTTTCCATCATTTGCAGTAAGATTTCTTAATTAACCCACAAGACCAAAGTCAAATGACTCTTTTATCATGCACAACTCTGGAACAAAAAGGGAATAACTGAACTGATAACTGCATAAAACAAAGCAAAGCATCTATAACCTCTGCCTCCAAAGTGCAGAATTTACACAGCTGACACACAAGCCACTCTATCCCCAGAGGCCTCACATGTGACCAAAAAAAGAAACTGCTTTTGAATCTAAAAATGAGCTTCAATGTGCCTGACATATTTTTGGTGTCAGCATACGGAAGATGACATGAGCTTTTCCTCACAGGTGTCAGCCTCTACTTTCAGGCTGACTGCTCAGCCACCGGAGGGGAAATGAGACAAGAGGACTAAGCGGAAACCAGGGAGAGTCAGTTTTTCCTTTTGAGGGGGCACCTCACATGGAAAAGGCATCTATTACGTACACATATTTAGAAAACAGTCATTTCATGTTGAAGAGAACCCTAGTTATAATAAACTAATATTTTCTGCACACTTATCTATATAGAGGCATTATTCACATCACTTTTACACATTATAACCAAGTCTCATGTTTTGAGAAGATGGCATTTGTTGTCCCCATTTTGCAGATAAGGGACTTGATGCTCTGAAAAGTGTCTTATCTGAAATTCCCAGTTGATATTCTGACACCAAAGCATGTACCTTTTCGCCACTTAAGCTTTTATGTAACTGCTAAGAACTGTCCACGAAACTCAGAGTGTGGGTTGTCCAGAGACCGTGGACACTAAACTCCCTACCCTGAGAGTGCAGGGAGGCAGCCTCTAGGTCATCAGGGAGGTAGAAAGAGGGGGAGCATGGGGAGGTAGCGAGGATGGGAGATGGGTGGCAGCAAATGTTGTGCAGCCCAGCACAGCTCTTCTCTGTACCCGGATTTTATCAGTCTCCAGATGTTTTGCCACAACACACATTCAGTAATGCACCCTGATGTTTTCTAAGCACCTAAAACTTTAAAATAAATCTCCTCTTGTGGAAGACTGTGATTGTAGAAGAAGTTTATTTTTAATTATTACACATTTATTGCTTTCACTAATTTTAAAAGTAATATATATTTTCTCTTAAAAAAAATCAGACATTACAAAACTATTTAACTAACACAGCAACAGTTCCCTGGAACTTGACCAACCCCAAACTGTCAGTCAACAGTGAGAGTCCTTCAGACTTTTTTTCTGTGTATATATTAATATATTATCTCCCTACAAAAGGGGATTGGTTCAGTTTTTGTTATTTTAGTTTGCTTTTCTTGACTTACTGATTTAAAGCAATACATACATGTTTTACATTATACACTTCTGCATCATTTGCACTCATTCAGCAATCACACAGCTGTGAGCACAGGTTCTGAAGCCAGATTTCAGTGGGACCTTGGAGGTGTGTAATTAAGATTCCAGGCCTCAGTTTGCCATCTGAAAAAATGGGCATAATAATAGTGTCTACCTAATAGGACTGTTGGGAGGTGTGATGATATAGAAAGCACTGGAAACAGTAGATAACACTGAAAGAACTAAATAATTAAATATATTATTGTAGTATTGTTTTTATTACTTTTGTAATTTAAAAATATTTTTAAAGTATGAGTTAGAATGAAAAATTTGACTTCGTTTACTGGTCATATGTATTTTCTCTTCTGCCCTCTCAGATCCTTCAACAATTTTCCTTCCTATTGGGTTTCAAATTCATGTTATTGTTTTGCAAGAGTCCTTTGTATATTAAGGAGGTTAGAATAAGTTGAATATTGCACATATTTTCTCCACTTGCAAGTAATTTCACACTAAAAAAAAGTTCTTAAAAGGTACTGGCAAAGACATGGGTTTAGAATGAGGTGAGCTCAGATTCCACTTCCAGCTCTGCTATTTACTTATCATGGGACCCTGAGCCAGCTCCACTAGAGCCACTAATGGAGTGGGTAGAATCTCAGGGTGGTCCCTGACATCCTAGTCCCATAGTGTACACACCTTGTATAATCTCCTCTCTTGAGTGCAGGCAGAACCTGAGAACAGTGATGGGATATCATCCCTATGATTAGGTTATTAATCATTGACTTTTAGATAATCAAAAGGAAGATGACCTGGGTGAGCCTAATCTAATCTGGTGAGCCCTTAAAAGGAACTGAGTTCTTCCTCAAGTCAATGACATATGAAGATGAAGAGATATTTGGTATGAGGGAGATTCTGCATTGCTGGCTTTGAAAGTGGAAGGAGTCACATGGTAAGGATCTCTAGGAGCTAAAAGTAACTGATCCTCCGCCGCCAGCCAGCCAAGGGACCTCACTCCTACAACCACAAGGAGCTGAATTCTTCCAAAAATCTGAATAAGCTTGTAAGAGGCCCCTGAGCCTCAGAGGAGAACCCCTGACCCTACCAACACCTTGATTTCAGCCTTGTGAGACCCTAAGCAGAGAACACGGTCACGCCATGCCCAAACCTCTGACCTACAAAACTGTGTGCTAATGAATGGGTATTGTTTCAAGCTGCTAAATTTGTGGTAATTTGTTATGCAGCAACAGAACACTAAAATGCCCTGTCTCCTCACCTCTAAAATGAGGATGGGGCTCAAATGATATCTTCCTCTTGGAATTGTCTGGGAAGGAAGATACACTTAAAGTGTTCAACACAGTGCCTAGTATGATGAAATACTAGAGATGAGTTACCTGGGAATAATGGAACTGGTACTATTGCTTTCATAATTACTGATACAAAATGAGATAACAAATCATTTTTTCATAAATATAGTAGGAAAGATCAAAACTTTAAAATTAAAGTCTAGGGGAGTAGAAGGGAATTAAAAGGGACTCTAGATGATGAGAAGTTACCATAGTACACTCCCTTGTTTCTAGCCCTTTTATAAAGATCTTCATATCTAACCTCCTTTGAAAAAAAGATAGGTCTTCATCCTTGTTTAAAAGAGGCAATATGCTCTAGTGGCTTGGAGACAGACAATCCTGAGTTTAAGTGCTGTCTCTGCCACGTACTACAGCTGTGATTTTAAGCAAATTAGCAGATGTGGGGCTCAGTTTCCTCATCTCTGAAGTGGAAATAAACATTATCTATCATGCAGGACTGCCATAGCTTTGCCTGGAGCCAATGTTCAATAAATAGAGGTAAATGTACAAACTGAGGCCAGCAGATAATAGAAAGCCATGACACTTCTTCTGCAGAGTTAGACATGGCAAGGCCACAATAAACAATGATCTGACCAGGTGTGACAGAAATTCTGTCACTCTACTGAGCTATGAATTTCCGAGCATTTTAGCCTGGTTTTCAAGAAACATTCAGCCACACCGAGGACTTGCCAACTCCCCTCCAAACATAAGACCCAGCAGGGATATGGCAAGGCAGGGGGGAGCAGGCACAGGAGCACTGTTCGACGACAAGGTTCTAGTCCTAATGTCCCAACTCTGAGTGATGCTAAAAGAGTCACCATCATTTCCTGTCTACCTAGGAATCAACTATCTTTTGGTTACAGTACCAAACCCTTCCTTGGAACAAATGCCCCTTCCCCACCTCAGGGAAGTGGCTCTAGTGGAGCTGTCAATCACAAACATGTCCACTCAGCTCCCTCAGAGGGAGCATGTGACCAAGGCCTATCCAATCCTATTGACTGTAATGGCCAAGGTATGTGACCCAATCCAGGGAAATCAGAGTCCTACCCTGGGATTTCATGTATGAACCCTGGAAACAAAAACTTCTCTTTTCTTTGGGAATGTATGGCTGTTTGTGATCATCCTCTCCAAAAAAAAGTCCACATGCAGTAGGCAAAGCTAAGACCAATACCCCAAGAGTGACAAAGCTGAGAGGGAATATCCCTCAATGCCGCTGTACCTGAAGCCTGTCCATCCCAGTGCCCCTCAAGGAAATGAACCAAGCAATCCCCTTTTCCACTTGAGCTGGTTTTAACTGGGTTTCTATCACATGTAACTCAGAGTCCTGACTAGTACACTAGGCCTTGTTCTCATCATCTGAAAATTAAAATTTGGGGCCACAATGTCCAAAGTCTCTTCTAAAGCCCCAGTGTCTAAACACTTCTTCCCAAACAGCCCAGGCTAGAGTAAAAACCAGGCAGTGGAGCAAGAGACAAGATGGGCACAGCTCTGAAATTTGGTTGAAATTTAATTAAAACTTTAGTTCTGACACCTAATACAATGCCTTGCACACAGCACGTCTTGCTAAGTATTCCTTAGTTCACCAACAGGTAATGGCAGAAGCTGTGTTCCTGAAACTTTCACATTTCTAAGGTGCGTTTCCTCCCTGAGTCTGTCTATGTCTATTCTCTCTCTCTCCCTCTCTCTCTCTGCTAACGGGAGGAGCTGTAGCAAATATTTTCACAAGGAAGAGTGGAAATTTCGAGCACAGCACTGGCCCAAGCAGATGGAGACCAGATGTGCAATGAGCACCTGACAGATTTCTTGGAGCAAGGCACTCCGCCCCCCCGCCCCAGCGTCCCACCTCTCTGAGAGTCCTGCCTGTCCTCATTCCCTCCATTCTATTCTGGTTTGATTCACAATGTTCTCACCGTAACTGCCCAACCAAGACCATCGTCTTGGCTTCTCTCCATGAATGGATCTGTAGCACCCATGGGTCTGGCGAGAGCACCACCGTTTGCCTTGGGAGGGTAGGGGAGTCCTAGAGGGTGACCCAGGGTCTCTGTCTCCTTAGATGAACATGGAAACCAAAGGACACAACCTGTAGTTAATACCAACCACTTATGACAGGGCTAAACTGCTGGGTAGGTAGAAGGGACGTGTCATCCAAGTGTCACTAGCCCTTTCTGAGCCCCTCTGCAGCCAAAAACCTTAGCCAAAGAAAGGAAAACCACAAACACTACTTCTCATACCTTGAAGAGTAATGCAGATTTGCAGTGAATGTTTCCAGGGAAAACGAAAAGAGGGTTATGATATAATTCACTCAAAAAGACTTTCTTTAAAATTATTTTGAAACTCGTTTCCCAAAATGTTCTTCCCCTTAAGCTGCTGTGACCACCCCTGTCCTCCCTTGTGCCCTGTCCCCCCTTGTGCCCTGTCCCCAGCTCCCTCCTTAGCCCTCACGTGCCTCCCTCTCTGCCTCTCATCTAGAGCCACGTGGTTCCTCCCCCTCTTGCCCTCTCCAACCCATTTCTCACCACCTCTTCTCCCTGCCCCACCCCCAAATCCACAAACGTCCGTGAATGGGTGAGGTAACACAGGATCCTTTTTCTTTACAAGAGGAATGGAATTCCAAATGCTTATAAGGGTTTTCTTTGCCACATACATAAATACGGGAAGTTTGCTAGCACAGAGATTCTAAAACTTACTTTCTCAATAAAGGAGAAAACAAAGTGCTCACAAGAAGCCAGAGAACATCAAGCATAGCTCAGTCTAACAGGCCTGGGAGTCACATTTCATTATAGAAAAATGTATCAGCTGGATAATGCCTCAAATGTCTTCATCCTGGCATTCTGAGTCTTTCTTGTTCTTCAGTTGCAATTACCATAATGGTGGGTACAGAGTATGTCCTGGCTGGGTATCAGTGTTCCCAGTTGGTGTTGGTTGGGTTCCCCTCCACCCCCATGTCATGGAGGATTATGCTCCAAGGTGGATAGAGATAGATTTGGCCACAGAGGCAGTCTAGCAATTGACCAAGGCCCCAAACCACCCAACTGGTATATCTTGATGTCAGTTTATCTAACTTTACCAATAAGCCCCAGAGGCCAGAAGAAGTCAAAGTAAGGACAAGAGACTACACTAAACACCACAACTGACCTAACCATCTAACAGATTCTATTCATTCCAATAATTCTAACTACTTGGGCAAATCTTATGAGTTAATTAAGAATCTAAGGGCTGATACAAAGCTGAAGTCAACAATGCATTAGACTCTGTCACCTATCTGATTGCAATTAGCCAACAAATATTACCATTGCAAGAATAAGGTCAACAAAGGGTTACTTAAACCGAGTGTGTGTCCAAGAGGTTCCTGTCAGCAGCAAGTTTTATAAACCAGAGTTCACAAAACATTTTTCAAGGGGAAAGAGTTGAAGAGGTCTCACAGCCACAGGTAGGGTAATCAATTGTCCCAGTTTTCCTGGAGCTAAAGAGTTTCCCAAGACATGAGGCTTTCAGTGCTAAAACCAGTACTGTCCCAGGCAAACGTGTGTTAGTGGTCATCCTCGATGGTCCCCAAGCCTTGGCTAGTGGTCACTATTGAATGAGAAGGAAGGACAGGGTAGAAAGGGAAAGAAAATAAATGCCTTCAAAAAGACCAACTTGCTCACAGGAGATCTCATTTCTACATAGCTCAAAATGAACTATTAATGTCAACTGTTCTTAGATGTGTACAAACTATTTTTGTCAACCAAAGCTTTATGGTCAATGACTTGACCATGCACATCAACACGTCAAAGATTCTAAGACGTGCTGCAGTGGTAGGCATTTAATTTGGTGCTCTCAGTGTGTCCCTGGTTTATTTGACCACACAAGTCTTTTTCATTTAATGGTTACAATCATCTACCTGAACATGCTTTGAGAATTGGGGATATTATCCACAAAGCCATAGACAACTTAGGAGTTACATGACATATCCAGCAAGACATGCACATCTACTCAAGAGGTCAACACATTTCTCTTTTTTACTCAATGAAAAGCATATTGTACACTTAGCTAAAACAGAGTCATGATCTATATTTTTTAATAAGACATGGGGAAAATTACTGAGATCTACATAGAATATGAATTGATCCAGTAAAAACAGTGCTGAAAAGACTAAAGACTTGAACTTGAAAGACAATTGTGGATTTTGTGTCTGATGGCTGTGAGAAAATGTATGCATTCATTCATTCAAACATTGAACAAATTAAGCAGGTATGTCCAGGTATCGTGCTGGAATCAGGGAAATAACAGTGGACAAGAGAGGGTGGGAAGGTCTCTACACATCTGCTGCTTGGGGCTTCCAAGCCTAAATTTCAGCAAGTGCTAACTATCTTAACAATGAGAAGAAAGTTGAGGGGTCCACAGGAGGGACCTCTGGCTCACACTCAGAGGGTGGTCATGATGGCTTCCCACAGGAGGAGATGTCAAGGTTTAGACTCAGTGGATGAGGTGGTGGGCCAGCTGCAGCGTGTGCAGGATGGCGGCGCTGGACAGTGGAGGACGGTGTTCTGGACAGAAGGTATACAAGGACCTGGCGGTGGGACAGAGCTCCGAGCATTCTTTATACATACCAAGGTCTTATTTCTGAGGTCAAAACTAGCATTCATTTTAGTACACAGTAGGGCCTCCGTACACTTTATTACTATTATTATTATCATTATTATGTTAAGGAAGAAAACATTGCATCAAAAGGAGGCTAGATCTGACCCGTCCTGTACCTCTAAATGTCTATGACCTTGTGATTAGGAGGATTTTATGATTACCTTTAAAATCTCTTTAAAGCTAATAGACTTCTCCTTCTAGAAGACAAAGCTCCCCATGAAGTCATAAATCTACGTATTAACAGAGTGTACATGTCTGATTTATTTTTTCCTTCATTGTACACTGGTTCCCTCCATGTTCCAAGAAAACAGTCACAATACCCATCTCATCAACCTTGGCACCTCTGGGTTTCTTTAAAGATGCTTCCAGTAGCCCAAGACCTCCAGGACAAGCAAACATCAGCGTATACTTATCGGGAAACTTATTTTTGTTAATTAAGCCACAACTGCTGATGCAAATATGATTTCCACAAGTAGTAAAGCACAGAAACTGTCTCGGTGGAACTTTGATTAGCGAAGTCAACCCCAACAGTGTCCTCTCTGGAGCTTCTAAATAGGACATACCCAGGGAAAGCACTTACCCCTCTGAAATTCCAGGCTTTAGGAGAGGGAAACATGGCAAAGTTGTTTTGCCGCTGCCGTTTAGGCCTAAAAGAGAAAAGAAAAGACAATGTGTTTGTTATTCACTGGTTAGATACTCAGAGGAAATCACCGGCTTCAGATGCACTTTCATCAAAAATAGAGATACTTGGAGAGATGGCCCGGGTGGTTTTCCACAGCTCTGCAACCTCCAGCAGCCAAATTCACTCCAAAATCCCTCCCAGCCCCCCATGAGGAAAGCTCTGGAATCCCTTAAAATAGTCAATCTCTTACCCTTAAAAAATAAAATAAATTTGAAAATTTGAACTGATGCAATCGAAAAGCCAGACCAAACTCCCAATGTTGATCTTTATTTCTTACACACAAACAAGTCCCCAGTGGATGCCATCAGGTGATGTTTATTGCTTTGGCTCAGCCTGGAACTCTCCCCTGTCGCCCACACGCTAGGGAGTCCCCGCACCTCACCTCCACGCAGGCCACTTTTGGGCTACAGGTTTATTTTTTAGATTTTATTTGTTTATTTATTTTTAGAGCTAGGGAAAGGAGGGAGAAAGAGAGGAAGGGAAATGTCCATGTGCGAGAGAAACATTCATCAGCTGCCTCCCACACCCCCCCAGTTGAAGACCTGGCCCGCAACCCAGGCATGTGCCCTGACCTGGAATTGAACTGGCAACCCTTCGGTTTGCGGGACGACGTCAAACCCACTGAGCCACACCAGTCAGGGTGAGCTCCAGACTTTTAAAGAGAAAATGAACAGTGTAGCCACTGTCTCAGGAGTCGGAACTGGCTTCTTCATCTATTAATCTCTCCACACGAGTCAGCCTCCTCAGACGTGACGGAGGCAGCATCAGATTGGGTCAGCACAGGGGCAGGTGAGCCAGGCAAGGAAAGCGTGGCAATGTGGCCAGGAGGCTCCGGGCACAGCAGGGACACCTTATCTCTGTCTTGTGAAGCGAATCCAATTTTGTGGCTGCCAACGTACCTACAGCGACACCTTTTACAACATCTTTTTGGAGTGATAAACTACTCCTCCCAAAAATGTTATGTGTGTCAATATGGGTATTCAAATTTCATGTTTGTTTGTAGTACCATCTCACTGAAGAGCATCCCTGACAAAGGTTCCCCTTGGACTTGCCCTGAGGTTTTAGTCACTGCTGTCCCAAAAGGGTGTTGGTGGTGGTTTTTTACATGATAGTCACACCCTTCCATTGTCCTCTCTGCCAGTTAGCAGTGACGTAAGACAGGATGCTTACAGTGGCCATTGTACATCTTTGCAGTTTATCAGGCCTGAGTAAAAATCTTGATTAGCCCTGGCCAGTGTGGCTCAGTGGGTTGGAGTATTGTCTAGTAAACTGAAAGGCTGAGGGTTTGATTCCTGGTCAGGGCACATGCCTGGGTTGAGGGTTCAGTTCCCAGTTGGGGTGCGTATAGGAGGCAACTGATCAATGTTTCTCTCACACTGATGTTTCTCTCTCCCCGCCCCCACCTCCATCCACCTCCTTCTCTTCTCTCTAGAATCAATGAATATGTCCTTGGGTGAGGATTTCTTTTTAAATCTTGATTGACTCTACCATAAAAAAGAGACAAAATACAAGATAATTTCTTTAGTAGCAGCAGCTAATGGGTATTGCATACTTAAAACAGCATATGCTAATACTTCATGAAGTTAACCTCACTGACTTTCACACTGCAAGCTAGGGTTCATTATTGTACCCATTCAGGAGATAAGACAACAAAGACCTAAGGATAAGTGACTTAACTATTATCACACAGGCAAAATCATGACTCTGATCTCAGCTGTCTGACCTCAAATGCCATAGCGCTTTATGAGCCGGGTGGCCCTGAGCACAAGGCTTAATCTCTTGAGCTTTCACATTCCTATGTGCAGAACAGGAGAAATAATGCCCAGCACATGGAATAAGATGAGGTGAGGGCTCTGACTCCAGTTCTATCACTGCTAAGTTCTCAAGAGATGACAGCACAGTGCCATCCCCACCCCCAACCTGCCCCAAATCCTGGCTCCAAGAAAAGCCTTGAATCAGAGGCACAGAATTGACATAGAAAAGCTGGGACAACTCACCAAACAGATGGGAACCCCCATCTTCCTATCCAGCCCCCTTCTCTGCCTCACCCTCCTCCTCACCCACACGTTCAACAATAAAATCCCAGGCTAATCACATCTCAAGACAAACAGAAAACATGTGGGTGCTTATTTAGATTTAATATCCTTCTCCATTAAGTAACATGTTGGTCTAAGTTCTTCTGAAAAAACATTTCTTCCAAAAAAACCAAACAAACAAAACACAAAACAACTTAGAATTCAATACTTCTCCCTGGATTCCATTCCCTCCCCTCCCTGGTTATAATTGGGCTTTGCTTTTCTAATCATTTGATGAGCTTCACTGCTTCCAAAGTAACAACATATACCAGAACACTCTGAGTAAAGGCTTAGTTCACAGAAAATGACAATCATAGTTAATTAACTGTGATTAAGTTATATGATATGTCAGAGCCTGTGCTAAGCACTTTGCCTACACAATGTAAGCCTCGCAGTAACAATAAGATAGGTTATCATATTAGGTTATATTATAATTTTAATACATGATATGCAGGTAGTATTATAATGGTGTTATACATTAAAATATCATATTTTATATATAATACATTATAATGGTATCACATACTTTAAAAAATAATATATTACAATTTTGTATCATAATATATTTTCATATAATGCTATGGTATAATGGAGATATTATCATTACCCCATTTTATAGATTAAATAAACTGAGGCACAGAGAGTTTATACCACATCTTATAAGTCACACAGGTGGTAGACCAAGTTGAAATTCATACCGAGATGTGTCTGATTCCAGATTCAGAGGGTGTAGCCCCTCTCAAAAGAGATAAACCCCACCAAACGGGGCACAGCATGCCTTTAGAAGAATGCAGCCTGAGGCTTCCTTGTAGGAGAGCATCACTTTGGCGGGGCCTCCCACTCAGAGGCCTCTTTGTCAAAGAAAAAGCATCCGAGCAAGTCTGTCAATCCAGGGCACTCTTGGGACTTGGACACACCCTGCTGGGGTGGGGAAACTGCCAGGAAACGTAGGAGAGAAGGCTGCCCCTAATCGTTAGCCCCTCTACCCTTGCATTCCACCACCAGGGTTCCAGATCGTTCACATTTAACAACCTAATCTGGCATCATAAGAAGTCTCCTGATAGTTTCCTGCTTCTCCCAAGCCAAACATTACCACCCAGGTGGCTTTGAAGGATGGCTTCAGGGAATAAAACCCACTCTCCAGAGAAGGCTTCTTTATGACACCCGTGAGGGACACTGGCAGCATCAATGGCACCATCTCAGAGGCCCTTCAAGGCCAGGTCCTCACCACAGGAGGGCAATCAGTCCTGGGTATATTTTTTGTTTTAGAAGCAACTTCTTTGCACTGCCATTGCACTGTGAGAAAATGGCACTTGGGTCTACAGCTTTCTCCAACACAAAGGTATGCAGAGGGGCCTCTTAACAGGGTCAGGAAGAGTTACCGATAGTGTGTCCAGTCCTCCGACTTCTAATGTGAACAAGGCCTCTGCTGGGTGCATACACACATGGCTAGGAAGCACAGCAAATGTCAGGAGACAACGGTGCCCACTGATCACTGGCCACGCAGAGGGGCTGATGGGAAGCCAGGGATGGGCATGCAGAGGGAGAGACAAGTGCTGAGACAGGATGGACAGCTTTTTGCCTAGGAAGAGGTTATAGTCCCAGGAAGGCTAGAAAGAAAAGTTATAAATGCTCTACCCTTGGGAGGAGAGCTTATAGTAGAAATGCCTGCGGTATGAGTGAAAAGTCAGAATTCAAGGTGCATTTAGGAAACAATTTCGAACTCAGGTGTGTGTACGGCTGGACTCAGAATGAGCTCAGTGGCAGTAGTCTCAGGGTTGGCAACAGTATGTATTTTCCAGCCAGGTGAAAACAAATGCGATTCTTTCTCACCATCTTGAGAAGAGGAGTAGTGCCCATTTCCTGAGCAGCTCCAAAGAGGCGCGTCCCACTGTGTCCTGTGTGCGGCCGAGAGGCCGGCCTGGGGCTCCAAGACTGACTCCCTCCCTTTCTTGCTGGAGACTTTAGCCAAGCTACCTGCTCTCGCCTCCCTCTGAGCCTCCATTTCTCATCAGTCAGGATAACAGCCTCTTTTCACAAAATAGAGGCATTAAATTAATGTACTGTATAAAATCTTTAGCAAACAGTTTGGCACTTACTAGGTGCTCAAAAAGCCATTATCATCATCATCATCATCGAGAAGATTCCTTCTTTAATCCCGTAAGGAGGAATGTTACCCATCGTCATTGCTGGTAAGTCTCATGTTGGAGAGACAATGAAATTTACATTTATTCTTACATTTTGGATAAAATATAAGTGAAATAAAACAAGGGCTTCAATGTGCTATGAATATTTATATTAGGTGACAACATGGCCACAAACATCAACGCAATGTAACCATAAAAAAAGACTCCCACTTAGCGCTCTAATTTCCTGCCCGCTTCTTCCCTTCCCAAAGATTACCATCTTTGCCAGCATGTTGTATGTGTTTAAAATATTTTAATGTCTTAATTCTGAATCAGAGCATCTTACTAATAAAACTTTCCTTTTCTTTCTTTTGTTCTATCTCTCTTCATCCATGAAGAAAATTGTAGCATTACTAGGAAAACTAAACAGCTATACTTTGTAAGAGAAATTAGTGCTGAATGTAGTACCACCTGTGCCAGATATTTTCATCCTGGTTGGACCACTTAAGATGATAGTGACTTTCTTTCACTGAAATGTCTTTTTAGTTTCTGTTCTTCGTCGAGGTGTATTTAACAGCGGGCGCCCTGGGCACACGCCCTGGGCCCCAACTTCTGAAGGGCCCCACAAAACCCCAACTTTACACTTTTTTCTAATGACAGTAAGTTTGGTTTCAAATGTGCAATTTTAATTACATACAAGTTTACAATCAGCAGTAAAACCTGATAGTAAGTTGAAATATTTTCTTCTGCACCTGGGGCCTCAACCGACCTTAATCCACCTCTGTTCTTAGTGCATAATCGAGGATGGGCTGGCAGGTCCCAATTCTTTGAGGAGGAACTCGCTGTAAGAGGTAGTTTGCAGAATGAAATGCTGACCATTTCGGCTTCTCTCTTAAGCAAAAGCACAGAGGACCACCCAGCAACATGTTTTTGTAGCTCCCCAAGCCACACTCAGCTTCATTCAACTTATGTCATGGCTGCAACTTCAACTCCCTATTTCCTGTAAATTACATGAAAAAAGAATCACAGACCCTCAGGAGTAGTCAGATGGTACAATCACTCGGCGCTTGTCAAATCCTCTTTGCAGCAGTCCTAAAAGAGAGCCCTATAACTCTATTCATAGGGGCTCACACATTACTTTATTCATCATTACTTATTGAGCACCTACTATATGCCAGAAACAGTACCAGATGGTAGAGATATGGTAGATACAGAAAGACGTGATTTTTAAAAAATAATGAGGCGGAGAGAGAAGAAGAAAGAAGAAGAAAGAAGAAGAAGAAGGAGGAGGAGGAGGAG